>JXCR01084764.1:97115-119276 GCA_002079205.1 Phalaenopsis hybrid cultivar | reverse complement strand
TTTTTTTTTTTTTTTTTTTTTTTTTAATACTGATTTTACGATCGTGCTTGAGCTTTGCAATTCATTTGATTAATGGGAAATTTACATCGACGCCTCACAATTCTTATATATTTACATATCTAACACCTATTTTTAAGATTTATATAATTTATAATACTTTGGTGCTACAAATCTATGGGTGTATTTCACAAGTAATAAGTTGGAGATTGTTGTAATTTAGAAAATTTGGAATCGGAATCAATTTGAATTAATCTCAATTATAGTTACCGTNTTTACGATCGTGCTTGAGGTTTGCAATTCATTTGATTAATGGGAAATTTACATAGACGCCACACAATACTTACATATTTACATGTCTAACACCTATTTTTAATATTTATATAATTTATAATACTTTGGTGTTACAAATGGGTGTATTTCACAAGTAATAAGTTGGAGATTGTTGTAATTTAGAAACTTTGGAATCGGAATCAATTTGAATTAATCTCAATCATAATAACAGTATAACGTGTTTGATATAGGACAAAGCTAATAAGAATTAATTAGTACGTAAGCTATAATTAGAACATAAGCCGTAGAAGCTAATATAAGATAATAAGTAAGGGACGTTTAAAGCCCCCCTCAAAGTAAGGGACGTANATATTATCATTTTTAATCAATATATTATGCTTCGATATTAGCTATGACAAAAATTTTGAAAATATACTTGTGCATTTCATTGAAACCTAATATGTTTTTGCTTCATTTGAGTGAATTGCGAGGGAAAAAGCAGAGAAGAAGTTTAATGAGAAATTGTTAATCCTGATTGTAAAATGTGTTGGGGATGCCTGGATTTATACTCCTTTATTTTTAAGATTGCTTTCTCGTCATTTGGCCATTATTTTATTCCTATTATTATTATTATATATATATATATATATATATATTGTAAAAANATTCTAGATTCATTACTTCAGCCATAATATCATCAACCTCTATTTAGTTTGAAATATCATTAAATTTTTTTTTTTATTTTTAGTGACATTTTCATACATACCATCCTATACTTATGTATTTTTATATCTAACACCTAAATTTTACATTTTATATTTATATTATCCTGATGTTTCATATTCCATAAAAAAATACTATCATTAACTTTGAATTAGTGAAACACATCTTTTCATGCATAGGCAAGGTGTTACGTATGTAAAAATTAAAGTTGATTTGTTTTATGTGGAAATACTTAAATCGAGTGGTATGTATGTAAATCTTCTTTTTTTTCAATAAATTTTATGCATTTACATGTCCAAAACCTAAAGTTTACATTTTATAATTATACCGTCATAATCTTTCATATCACATAAAAAATAATGAAATAGTTGTTCCAAAAAACTATTCTGTACATTCATAATACCCGATTAAATAGGGTATTACAAAGGTTTTACAAATAAATCTCTAGACTTCTTCAATATTTACTTTTTTCCAATAGAATCTTAAATAAGGTTCACTTTTAAACGTCCACTTTTTAACACCTCCCCCTACCCCTCGATGGGCAGAAGATATCCACTAAGTCTGTCTTATCACATAACCTAGACAAATCTAATGAACTAAGTCCTTTAGTGAGACAGTCAGCCATTAGCTCTCCAGTAGCAGCATGATTTAACTCGAGTAGCCTGTTATTCAGATTTTCCTTAATTAAGAACCTATCATTCTCTACATGTTTGGTTCTATCATTTTGCATCGGGTTGTTGGCAATGCTGATTGCTGACTTGTCACACCACAACTTCATTTGAGCTCCTTGATTCACCTTGAACTCGACCAACAAGGCTCTTAGCCACATCATCTCGGCAACTCCTATGTCATAGCCTTGTACTCTGCCTTTGTTGTTGATCTCGCTAACTACAGATTGTTTCTTGTTCTTCCAAGAGATTGCTTTACCACTTACATGCAATATCCTGAGGCTGACCTTCTGTCATTTGCCCACGTGCACCACTCTCTCACAATTGCTACTCATCCCCTTGCCTCATATCTTATGTTTCTTTCTACTTCCTCTTCAACAACCTCAAACACTTATGATCCTCATTGGTAAAACCACACTCATCTCTCCCTCCTATTCTAACATCAGATTTGTCTGGTTGCCCCATTTTCCAGCTTTTCGACCACCACGGCCACAACCTGGGCCTCCACTTTGTTCGCGTCCACTTGTCTCTCTCTCCTTAGGTAGCCTAGGACAGGTCTTTCTCAGATGCCCAACTTCACCATCGTTGTAGCACTTGTGAGTCTCTCCATGGACACCTATCTTATCTGAGCTCGAGGTAGCTAATGCTGATGCAGCACCCAAAAGTCCACTCGGCTCAAAGCATAGCTTCATGCGATCCTCCTTCAGCATCATTGCAGCAATTGCCTCATCCAATGGAGGGATGGTAGCCTGAGCTAGGAAGATTGATCTCTTCTAATCAAAAGACAGATTTNATCGGCGGCAAGGGTCGGCCGCCGGTCTCCCTTCCGCAGCTCTTCGTGCGCGGGAGACATGTTGGCGGGGCCGATGAGGTTCGGCAGCTCCATGAGATCGGAGAGCTCGGGAGATTGCTTGACGGAGTTCCTCGTCAGGATCCGGCGTTCGTTTGCGGCGGATGCGGTGGAGCTCGGTTTGTGCCGTGCGGGAGGTGCAGCGGTAGCAGGAAATTGTTCGTGGAGGAAGAGGGACGGATGCGGAGGTGTGAGAGCTGCAATGAGAATGGATTGGTACGCTGCCCTAACTGCTGCTCTTCTTCTTCTTCCTATTGAAATAAATCGGTTATAATTTGGGTAAATTATATATCAAAAAAAAAAAAAAGGAAAAAAAAGAGTTGATAGATTAAAAGTAGGAGGGATTTGTGATTTGATATTTGATTTTTTAGATTGCGATTGAAATTAATTCGTTCGTGGAAGGGATCTTGATTATATTTTGTGAGTTTTTTATAACAAAAAAGATGGATTGCAAGTGTTATGTTCTCTGAGCAGTTTAGGGTTCATGGAAGGTCTGTATATATAATATGTAATATAAAAAATTTGGCTATTAATGGATTGTAACTGTTATAACTGCGCATTGGCTGATACAAAACAAGATGGTTTATCTCATAAGATCTCTATTGTTTTGGTTGATGATGCACTTTGCATTGTTGAGTACTCTGGATTCTGATTTTTATTTTCCTTGGTGAAACTTTACTTAATTGATTCAGTGATTTTTTTATGAAATGCACTAAAATTTGCTGTAATAGAAGCTTTGATTGATTATTTAAATTCGATTGATTCAGAGTTCATCTTGTTCATATTTTTTGCATAATATTTCTACCATTTTATTATTATTATTATGCAATTTTCCTATAATATGCAATTGAAAGATGTAATAATTTTTGTTTAGATTGTCATAAACCTGAAGAAAATTGAAACTTGTGCAAGGGATGCAGGCTTGAATAGGATATTTGAAACATATGATCTTCCTCCCAATTCAAGCTTGCTGTTTTCCTTGAATGTTATTTTCCTCTCAATTCAAGCTTTGACACTTGTTCAACATTATAAAATATGTGTTCAGGACACACCACCCGAACACAATATCGGCATGCATTTAACACGATTTTGAGAAAAAGCAAGACACGAGAAGTAGAAAATTATAAATATGTGTAGTTCTAATTATATCTCATGGTCGAAATTGTTCCTCTCTTGATATTGAAGTTCTCTCCAAGCATCGAATGTGCGTTAGATGTTTTATGTTTATTATGATCTTTAAGTTCTTCTAAATTTTAGTAGATAAGTTGAATATATGTTTATGATCTTTAAGTTCTTCTAAATTTTAGTAGATAAGTTGAATAATTTTTTTTAAAATATAAAGTTTATTTTTATAAGCATAAGATTTTATAATTAAATTTATACTTAATAAATAAATAAATATATTTTTAATTAATAATTAATTAAATATAAAAACATGTTTAAAACATGAAATTATAGTACAAAGTGGAGATCATTTCAAAAAAAAAAAACAAAGTACAAACTAGAGATTATGGTTACCACATTATATTTAATATAATTGTTAAATAGATTAAAAATGTATGATAAGTTACTAGTAGTTGTTAAAGTTTTTGTTCATTGAATTGAATGTAATCAAATATATAATAATAAACTCTTTAAAATGTTTAAATACTATATTGTCATGAAAGGAAATTAGAAAAAGATGGCACTTTGCTTTCTTGTGGGTTGCTTGAAATGATAATTATATGCATGTGGTTGTTTTGTGCTGACCTTTTAAAGCCTTGAATTATAAGCAATATGACTATAGCTTTCTTAAAGTTCATGAAACAATCTAAGTGATTTATTCAGTTCACATGGGTGGCTTAAATAAATTAAATATTTTTTTTGTGAAGATAATTTCTCCTGATTAGGATGAAAATGTCAATCTAATTAGGCGCCGATGTTTTGGATCAAATCTTTATTTGTTGATATGGTTGACCAAAATTTACACAATTCCTTCATATTTTACATCTCTAGTTCATAAGGCTTTCACACATATATAACAAACAAATCATATTTCGATCATCCTTCGGATATAAAATTATTATGTATAGAGTTTATGCGTAATACTTTTTTCTCGTGGAAGACGGCTTATTGTCACGGTCTAACTTATCTCAAGTCCTCAGTTCCTGTTATTAGGATTATTTGAGATACAATGATCCTAAACTTTTCTTCTATTATATATATATATATACCACAACATATAACTTTATTGTGTCATCTAATAATATTTTGTCGAAAAACTGTGGTACTGAGTAAAATAAAATGGTAGAGGTGGCCTTTGAGTTAGAGATAACCTACCGTCCATCAGTCCATGATAGCTACGCGGACTGGGGGCCTAGTTGTTGTCGTTAATGAAAGACTACTAGAGGCCTCACTACGAATAACTCGGCGCAGAAATATGTATAGAATTTGTGGCCTTTGAGTAATTTTCAAATTGTACTGTCTGTGCTGGCTAATGGTACACGTGTGTATTTGACCATCATAATGCTTGGATGGGTAGAGTGACATTATGCCCTCTTCGCTTCTTAGAAACTTTAAAAAAAAATGTGAACTTGAAATTTTCGTGAAAAGAATGGGACATTTACATGCATAACATAAATTTCTTGTCTATTTGCATTTCTAATGATTATTTTAATTTTTAAAATTTATACCACAAACTTTTAATATCATATTTAAAATATATTATTTTAACTAAAAAATTTATTATATATTTTGTTGCATATATATATATCTATCTATCTATCTATCTATCTATCTGTGTGCACGCGCGCATCTGCACGTGTGTGCCTGCGAAACTGAGATTCGTGCAAGTGAAGTTTGATCACACCAGTTGTTAAGAAAAATACTTTAAGAAATTTTATGATTGGAGCTTGGGACCGCCGTCTTTTTTATGAAATTTAAGCGTACGCAATATAGTTTTTATGTATTTACACGTCAAATATATAACATTTAATATTTATTTTTATAACTTGCAGCATTTTGATGTCAAATGGTGAAAATAATAATAATGATTTTAATATTATTAATAATATTAAATATCTAAATATTATACATATAAATAAAAAATTTAAGGCTTTAATTAAATATATAAAACTTATGATACATATATATTAAGGTCCCTTTAATTTTTGTAAAATGATAAATTCTCTCAATTTTGATAATCTAAAGGCACGTTTGACATCATTTCCAATTTTCTTATGTCTGTATAAATAAACATGTTTTTTACATAAATTTTCATATAAAACTAATCAATAAATTAAAATTTTAAATAGATATTATTTTAAAATAATAAATCATAAAAATATAAAATATTTAACAATGAACTACATATTAATCTGTTCATGGACATTAACGAGTGAGTTTAACTATTCAAATTTAGTTCATTTAAACCCTAACTCTATTGCACAGAAGCTGAACTTGTTACACTTGCATTAACTTTAATTGTTATTTACGTTTGGTATTTGATTGATATTGAGATAGATTCTTTGAAACTTTGGAAAACATATACTTGGAATCTTATTATTCAAATGAAAAAAATTATTTACTCTATTTAAAATTGTGCAGGTTAATTGACTATTTACCGATCGACAAAAAATCAATGTGCAAACTGGGCTGCTAAGCATGAGTTGGAAGAACAAGACTTCATATTTTCGGTTACAGTATCTCATGAGCTTTCTATTCTTATTCATGATGATTGTTTAGGAACTCCTTATATTCGATGGGATAGTATTTTTAAGACTTTTTGTGTGAGTTGTTCTTAGTGACTGACGGTTTCTTTAAGTTTTTATTTCTTTGTGTGAGTTGGGTGGTTGGTATGTAATGAAACTGTCGGTGACCCTTCCCCCTAAAAAATATTCAAACTTATTTGTTTATTAATTTGAACAAACATGAATGAGTCTTAATATGAATTTTAGCAATTCTCATCATACACAAACTTAAGAATCAAATAATATAAACACAAAAAAAAAGTATTAATTATGTAAATACACAGGATATGAACGGTAATGCATGTAAAATCCTTCAAAATTAAAATCAAAATAAAAAATAATGATAATTATAACAATAATGAAATGAAATGGAAGGAAGAAGAAGAAGAAGAAGAAAAAGAATCATCNTATATATATATATATATATATAGTTTTAATTATATCTCATAGTCGAAATTGCTCTCTCATTATAAAGCATCGAATGTGCATTATTAGATGTTTTCTGTTTATGATCTCAAGTTGGATAATTTTTTTTTTAAATATAAAAATTATTGATAAATTAAAAGTAATTTATAATGTTTTTCATCATTTAGTTGGATGTAATCAAAGTTATATCAAACTCTTTAAAATGTTTAAATGCTATATTGTCATGAAAGGAAATTAGAAAAAGATGGCTCTTTGCTTTCTTGTGGGTTGCTTGAAATGATAATTATATGCATGTGGTTGTTTTGTGATGACCTTTTAAAGCCTTGAATCTGAAGCAATATGACTATAGTTTTCTTAAAGTTCATGAAACAATCTAAGTGATTTATTCAGTTGACATGGATGGCTTAAATAAATTAAATATTTTTTTGTGAAGATAATTTCTCCTGATAAGGATGAAAATGTCAGTATAATTAGGCGCCGTTGTTTTGGATCAAATCTTTATTTGTTGATATGGTTGACCAAAATTTACACAATTCCTTCATATTTTACATCTCTAGTTCATAAGGCTTTCACACATATATAACAAACAAATCATATTTCGATCATCCTTCGGACATAAAATTATTATGTATAGAGTTTATGCGTAATATTTTTTCTCGTGGAAGACGGCTTATTGTTACGGTCAAACTTATCTCAAGTCCTCGGCACGGTTTTAATGCTCTTCTTTGGAACTAAATAGCCTAACCATCATAATGCTCAGATGGGGGAGAGTGACATTATGCTCTCTTCCCTTCTTAGAAACTTAAAAAAAAATTGTCAACAACTTGAAATTTTCGTGAAAAGAATGAGACATTTACATACATAACATACAACTCTTATCTATTTACATTTCTAATGATTATTTTAATTTTTAAAATTTATACCACAAATCTTTAATATCATATTTAAAATATTGTTATTTTAATTAAAAAAATTAATTATATATTTTGTTGCATATATATATATATATATATATATATCTGCGCGCCCGCTTGCATGTGCATGTGTGTGCTTGCGTGTGTGATTAGATGTTAGATATGCAAATACAATAAGATTAAAATAATATGCTTGTTTTTATGAAATTTAGGTATACGCAACATAGTTTTTATGTATTTACACGTCAAACATATTACATTTAATATTTTTTTTTATAACTTTAACAGCCAAAAATTTATGCATATAAACGTTATTTAATGGTAAAAATAATAATAATAATTTTAATATTATTGATAATATTAAGTATCTAAATATTATACATATAAATAAAAAATTTAAGGCTTTAATTAAATATATAAAATTTATGATACATATATTAAGGCCCCTTGAATTTTTGTAAAATGATAAATTCTCTCTCAATTTTGATAATCTAAAGGCACGTTTGACATCATTTCCAATTTTCTTATATGTCTATAAATAAACATGTTTTTTACATAAATTTTCATATAAAACTAATCAAAAAATTAAAATTTTAAATAGATATTATTTTAAAATAATGAATCATATAAACATAAAATGTTTAACAATGAACTACATATGTGCATCTGGTCATGGACATTAACAAGCGAGTTTGACTATTCAAATTTAGTTCATTTAAACCCTAACTCTATTGCACGGAAGCTGAAGTCGTTACAGTTGCATTAACTTTAATTATTATTTACTATTGGCATTTGATTTGACATTGAGATAGATCCTCTGGAACTTTGGAACTATTGTACTAAGAAGAAAACATATTCTTAGAGTCTTATTATTTAGATGAAAAAAATATTTGCTCTACTTAAAATTATGCAAGTTAATTGGCTATTTACCTATCGAAAAAAAAAACCAATGCGCAAACTGCATGGGTTGGAGAACCAAGCATTCATATTTTCAGTTCCAGTATCTCATGTGTTTTCTATTATTATTCATAGTGATTGTTCTGGAACTCCTTATATTCGATTTATAGTATTTTTAAGACTTTTTTGTGTTAGTTGTACTTAATGACTGATGGTTTCTTAGGTTTTTATTTCTTTGCGTGAGTTGGGTGGTTGGTATGTAGTGAAACTGTCGGTGACCATTTTTTTATTGGAATAAAATTTCCTACGGGATTCTTTAAAAAACCCCCCTAAAAAATATTCAAACTTGTTTGTTTACTAATTTGAACAAACATGAATTGAGTCTTAATCAAGCCGAATTTTAGCAATTCTCATCATACACAAACTTAAGAATCAAATAATATAAATACAAAAAAAATTAAGTATTAATTATGTAAATACACAGGATATGAACGGTAATGCATGTAAAATCCTTCAAAATTAAAATCAAAATAAAAAATAATGATAATTATAACAATAATGAAATGCAATGGGAGGAAGAAGAAGAAAAAGAAGTATCATCATTGGCTAAGGGGCATGCATTCAAGCTCCAGTTCTAAGTGGCCACTCTCCACATTCTGGAGCTTGAGGCAAATCTCCTGCTTTACCTTACCTTCCACCAGGAGGAATATGCTGTCCCTCACCAGCGAGCTGTGCTCCGTCGCCACCCATTTCCCGACCTGTGCCGGCTCCGACGAGCTTAAAACACAGTTCTCATAAGCTCTGGCTAATGCTACCAGTGGCTGGATATCTATTTCACCCACCCCCATCTCGTCGTCTGTGCTCAATCTATCCTTATCGAACACCTCCTGCAAATTCACATTTATACCGCACGATTCTTATGTATTTACATATTTATTAACATCTTGGTGTCATAAACCTATCCATGAAAATGTGCATTTCAGTTTTAAAAATATTAGTATAAATAAATATAAAGATTTAAGTATTCAATATATAAATATATGAGAATTATAAGACACGCATGTAAATCTCCCTATCATATTGAAAGACTACTAACATTACCTTATCTAAAATGAAATAAGGACTTCTGTGTGAATTTTGATGCAGGGTAGTGAACAAATAAATATAAAGATTTAAATATAATTCTAAGTTATGTTTGCAAATCTCCCCATCATATTTAAAGGAGAACTAATCAATAACTCTCAACACATCACTCATTCTTCTTTAATGAGTGCCATATAGAGATATTTCTTTATTAGTCAAGGAAAAAATCCTTAAAGAGCTAGAAATGAGATATAAAAACAGCAACTTTTCTTTTATCTCAATTGAAAATAATAGGAGGAATCATGCTCAAGTTTCAAAATGGAACAAGAGAAGAAAAAGAAGGAAAGAACACTAGTGAGATGAACAAAAGTTAAATATTTGCAACTTATATTTATCTCTGTGCGGTCATCGACAAATGAATTTGTTAGAATTAAATGGAAATATGATACATAACAGGACACAATGGAGAAAAGGATTCATTTAGCTGACTCCACTTGATGGGATAAAGACTTCTTGTTGTTGTTGATAGGCAAATGAATTTCACTAACCATGTAAATTTTTTCATGTACTTTTATCGATGTTCTCAACGAAATAATTAAGAACCAACACAAACATAAAAAAGAACGTTTANGTGCCATATAGAGACATTTCTTTATTAGTTAAGGAAAAAATCCTTAAAGAGCTAGAAATGAGGTATAAAAACAGCAACTTTTCTTTTATCTCAATTGAAAATAATAGGAGGAATCATGCTCAAGTTTCAAAATGGAACAAGAGAAGAAAAAGAAGGAAAGAACACTAGTGAGATGAACAAAAGTTAAATATTTGCAACTTATATTTATCTCTGTGCGGTCGTAGACAAATGAATTTGTTAGAATTAAATGGAAATATGATACATAACAGGACACAACGGAGAAAAGGATTCATTTAGCTGACTCCACTTGATAGGATAAAGACTTGTTGTTGTTGTTGTTGATAGGCAAATGAATTTCACTCAACCATGTAAATTTTCTGATGTACTTTTATCGATGTTCTCGAAGAAATAATTGAGAACCAACACAAACATAAAAAAGAACGTTTAGTTTTTTGTGAGCACAATTTTTAAGGCAATCCTAGACCACAGAGAGAGGATAAAAAAATGGCTCACCAGCCTCAGANGTGCCATATAGAGACATTTCTTTATTAGTTAAGGAAAAAATCCTTAAAGAGCTAGAAATGAGGTATAAAAACGGCAACTTTTCTTTTATCTCAATTGAAAATGATAGGAGGAATCATGCTCAAGTTTCAAAATGGAACAAGAGAAGAAAAAGAAGGAAAGAACACTAGTGAGATGAACAAAAGTTAAATATTTGCAACTTATATTTATCTCTGTGAGGCCATAGACAAATGAATTTGTTAGAAACTGTGCGGTCATAGACAAATGAATTTGTTAGAATTAAATGGAAATATGACACATAACAGGACACAACGAAGAAAAGGATTCATTTAGCTGACTCCACTTGATGGGATAAAGACTTGTTGTTGTTGATAGGCAATGAATTTCACTCGACCATGTAAATTTTCTTATGTACTTTTATCGATGTTCTCAACGAAATAATTGGGAACCAACACAAACATAAAAAAGAACGTTTCTTTTTTTGTGAGCACAATTTTCAAGGCAATCCTAGACCACAGAGAGAGGATAAAAAAATGGCTCACCAGCCTCAGGGGAGGAACAGGATCTGGAATTGACAGCATCAGACTTTCATTCCACACAGGATTTAAATTTCTCCTCACTACTCTTGTTTTCATTGTCTGCCAAAAAAGAGAAAACAAATTCAGACAACTTTGATGGTAGAAAAAGAGAGATGAGATCTGTTTATCAAAGAAAANTATATATATATATATATATATATATCTATGTGTGTGTGTAAATGTGCTCGTAGCGTGGCATGTTGGTAGACAGCCTATCTGAAGGTCATAAGTATTCTTAGGTCACAGCTTTGAATCCCCCCGTGTGTAGCATGCGGTACTCCAATATTTAGCACATCTAGGGATGATCGGGGCTCGTCTAATAACCTCTTGCCATTCCTTTATATATAAAGAGAGAGGTGGGAGGGAGAGAGAGAGGGAGAGAGAGAGAGAGAGAGAGATAGGGTTCCTTTCTAAGAATTGGAGGCTATGAAAATATTGATAATGCAAGTGTTATAATTATTTTTTTTTGGTGAGTGATATAACTATAGAAAGGTTTGTCAAATTGTCAAATTTTTATAATAAAAGATGCCTCACGTGTTAAACTATAAGAATATGTTATTATCGGGCCATTTACATGCATACCATCCAATCCCTACATATTTATATATCTAACACCTAAGCTTTACTCTTTACACTAACACCACCACAACTTTCATATCACATCAAAAACACCGCCATCTTAACTTTTAAACATGAAATACACATTTTTTTCATCGATAGATAATGTTGCATGTATGAAAAAAATGCAAGTAAAGGGTTTAGAAACGTAAATACATAGAATTTAGTGCNAGAATATGTTATTATCGGGCCATTTACATGCATACCATCCAATCCCTACATATTTATATATCTAACACCTAAACTTTACTCTTTACACTAACACCACCACAACTTTCATATCATATCAAAAATACCGCCATCTTAACTTCTAAAAATGAAATACACATTTTTTTCATGGATAGATAATGTTGCATGCATGAAAAAATGGAAGTATAGGGTTTAGAAACGTAAATACATAGAATTTAGTGGTATGTTTGTAAATCTTTCTTTATTTTATGTATAATCTAAAAGCATGTTGATATTGCATCATTGAATTANTGTTTGTAAATCTTTCTTTATTTTATGTATAATCTAAAAGCATGTTGATATTGCATCATTGAATTAAAAAAAGGTTGATTTATTGGCAGCCATACCACCTCACTTTTTATAAAGATAGAAAAAGAAAGGCAATGTATGACGACAAACATTGGAGAGAAAAATGTCGCCATTGATCGATATATTTATGTGTAATATTTAAGCAATGCAAATAATGCAATTTTTTATATATATAATAAATTAAAATGTCGTTTTTGCTAGGGCTGTCAAANAAATAAGGAAAGGCTAACCTAACCACCTAGAGGCTCTTGGAAAGAAAACTTAGATCTGGATAGGGAAGTGGCAAAGAGAAGCTGTTAACAAAAAACAAAGTTTACATGGTTTTAAACTATCTAAGGTAGAATAACAACAAGATGTCTCAGTAATGATTAGGGCTGTCAATTTGGCTTGTTGTTCATGAACAACTCGAGTTCGACTTGTTAAGCAGCTTNTATTGATAAATATAATTATAGTTCCCCATAAAATAAAAAAGTGAAGTAAAACTTTGCAACGCACATCACTTAGGTGAACTCCGCAATAGGGCTGCCAAAAAAGCTCGTGTTGGGCTCGTTCGTTAAGTAAACGAGCCGAATACAAATAAATTTTTAAAGCTCGAATTATTAATGAGCCGTACACGAACAATTCCTTGTTCGCTCGTGTTCAGCTCGTTTTAGCTCGAAATAAAAAAAAATTATATAACTATTTATCNAAAATTTTAAGCTCGAAATGTAAACGAGTCGAACACGACCAACAGTTTGTTCGCTCGTGTTCGGCTCGAAATTGCTCAAAAAAAAATTATATAACTTTTTATATAACAATATATTACATATATGTATTTATATAATAATATATTATATATATTTATGTCTAAGTTTAAATCATAACACCTCATGTGACAATGTAGTAATAATATATTATATATATTTATGTCTAAGTTTAAATCATAACACCTCATGTGACAATGTGGTTAAGGTCTATATTATATATATTTATGTCTAAATTTAAATCATAACACCTCATATGACAATGTGGTTAGTGCATTCTTTTGTATATATTTGATCAAGGTTCGAATCTCATACTTTATATCTATTTTTCTCAATTTAAGTTTAACGAGTCAATTTCGAATCGAACACGAAGACGAATATTTTACACGAGCCGTACACGAACACGCTGTTCAGGAGCTGATTTCGAACACGAGTTATTTCAAACGAGCCAAACACAAACTAAGTTTGAGCTCGCTCAAGCTCAGCTCATTTAAAGTCCTACTCCACAGAGCGGGAGTGAAAATAATGTGTGTGCGTCCACAGGACCATATTAAATTCGATCANTGTCTAAGTTTAAATCATAACACCTCATGTGGCAATGTGGTTAGTGTCTTCATTTGTATAGATTTGATCCAGATTCGAATCACACATTTTACATTTATTTTTTTCAATTTTAGTTTAACGAGTCAATTTTGAGCCAAACACGAGCCGAACGTGAACACAAATATTTAAATCGAGTTGAACACGAACACACTGTTCATGAGCCGATTTCGAACACGAGCTATTTCGAATGAGCCAGACACGAGTCAAGCCTGAGCGAGGCTCGTTTACAGCCCTAGCCTAACCATCATAATGCCCAGATGGGGGAGAGTAACATTATGCTCTCTTCCCTTCTTAGAAACTTTTAAAAAAATGTCAACTTGAAATTTTCGTGAAAAGAATGGGACATTTACATACACAACATACAATTCTTATCTATTTACATTTCTAATGATTATTTTAATTTTTCAATTTTATACCACAAATCTTTAATATAATATTTAAAATATTATTATTTTAACTAAAAAAATTAATTATATAATTTGTTGCATATATATCTATATCTATCTCTGTGCGCGCATGCTTGTGCATGTGTGTGCGATTAGATGTTAGATATGCAAATACATAAGATTAAAATAATATGCGTGTAAATCTTCCTAAATAAATAATACATCAGAAACTGAGATTCGTGCAAGTGAAATTTGATCACACCAATTGTTAAGAAAAATACTTTCAGAAATTTTATGATTGGAGCTTGGGAGCCCCCGTCTTTTTTATGAAATTTAGGTATACGCAACATAGTTTTTATGTATTTACACGTCAAACATATAACATTTAATATTCATTTTTATAACTTAACAGCATTTAGATGTCAAAAGTTTATGCATATAAACGTTATTTAATGGTAAAAAAAATAATAATAATTTTAATATTATTAATAATATTAAATATCTAATTATTATACATATAAATTAAAATTTTAAGGCTTTAATTAAATTTATAAAATTTATGATACATACATTAAGGCCCCTTGAATTTTTGTAAAATGATGAATTCTCTCTCAATTTTGATAATGTAAAGGCGCGTTTGACATCATTTCCAATTTTCTTATATGTCTGTATAAATAAACATGTTTTTTACATAAATTTTCATATAAAACTAATCAATAAATTAAAATTTTAAATATATATTATTTTAAAATAATAAATCATATAAATATAAAATAATTAACAATGAACTACATATGAATATGTTCATGAACATTAACAAACGAGTTTGACTATTCAAATTTAGTTCATTTAAACCCCAACTCTATTGCACGGAAGCTGAAGTCGTTACAATTGCATTAACTTTATGTAATTTTAGGTTGGCATTTGATTCATATTGAAATAGATTCTTTGAAACTTTAGAACTATTGTATTAAGAAGAAAACATATCCTTGGAATCTAATTATTCAAATGAAAAAAAGATTTGCTCTACTTAAAATTGTGCAGCTTAATTGGTTATTTACCTATCGAGAAAAAAAACAATGTACAAATTGGGCTGCTAAGCATAGGTTGGAGAAACAAGACTTCATGTTTTCGATTCCAGTATCTCATGAGCTTTCTATTCTTATTCATGGTGATTGTTTAGGAACTCCTAATATTCGATGGGATAATATTTTTAAGACTTTTTTGTGTGAGTTATACTTAATGACTGACGGTTTCTTAGGTTTTTNATAACTACAATAGTGACAATAGCATCAGCAATGAAAAATCTCTACACCATCGAGCTGGACAGTGAAAAGTAGAATTCCCTAGAAGAGTATTATCATCTTTAGAGATGAAAAACCTTTANATAACTACAATAGTGACAATAGCATCAGCAATGAAAAATCTCTACACCATCGAGCTGGACAGTGAAAAGTAGGATTCCCTAGAAGAGTATTATCATCTTTAGAGATGAAAAACCTTTTGAGTGTCAACCACCATGATAATTACTAGTAGCAATATATTCTTCTGAAATTCAATCGTGATAGATTCCTTTCCATTGACATTCCTACCCTTCTACTCAGACCATCCAATAGTAGTTATTTAGAATTGAAATTCAAATATCATTAGACAATATTTCTCATTATGCACGNCAATATATTCTTCTGAAATTCAATCGTGATAGATTCCTTTCCATTGACATTCCTACCCTTCTACTCAGACCAACCAATAGTAGTTATTTAGAATTGAAATTCAAATATCATTAGACAATATTTCTCATTATGCACAAATGATTTGATAGTAGATTCCTAAATTAAGATTCAATGGCCATACATCAATGCTCACCAGATAGTTTTTTTTTTCTGTTGGGACCTTTCGATGATAGATTCCTAGATTGAGATCCAAAGGTCATGCTTTGATGCTTATCAAATAGATTTTATCTTTCAATGGCAAATTCCCATATTAAGATCCAAGGGCCAAACTTCGATGCTTACTAGACAGGTCATTTTCAATTGGGACCCTGCAATGACAGATTTTTGTATTGAGATCCAAATGTCATGTTCAGNTATCTTTCAATGGCAAATTCCCATATTAAGATCCAAGGGCCAAACTTCGATGCTTACTAGACAGGTCATTTTTCAATTGGGACCCTGCAATGACAGATTTTTGTATTGAGATCCAAATGTCATGTTCATATGCTCATCAAATAGATTTCATCTTTTTTGGGACAATTCAATGATAGAATATTGGATTAAGATCCAAGGGTCATCCATCGAAGTTTGCCAAACAAAATTTCCTTATGTTTATGAGTAATTATATATATGAAAGCAATTTAGATTCATTTATTTTTTATCATTTTTAAGATATTATTATCGCGAATATATGACTAGCCAAAAATGGAAAGAGAATNTCAAATAGATTTCATCTTTTTTGGGACAATTCAATGATAGAATATTGGATTAAGATCCAAGGGTCATCCATCAAAGTTTGCCAAACAAAATTTCCTTATGTTTATGAGTAATTATATGTATGAAAGCAATTTAGATTCATTTATCTTTTATCATTTTTAAGATATTATTATCGCGAATGTATGACTAGCCAAAAATGGAAAGAGAAATTTTCCCTAGAGCAATCACCAAAAATTTGTGGGCTTGAAAAATTGACGCCCCATACTAGTTTTTTTATGAGAGCTTTGAGCTTTGAGGGCCAAATATTCAAAAGGCATTAGATTGTGGATAAGACACTACCCAGATATTTCATCCTCATTTTGTGAAAACTTTTTTATCTAGGATTCAAGGTTTCTCATAGACGCAAGCCCTTATGGTTAATTACTTCTACTAATAGGTGAGCACTTTCGATCAAGAATAGTGATTAAACATTGAATATTTAATAAATATAATAATGACAGACATAAAGTTTAAATTGTAATTTTTTTCACGTGGAGCTTAAAGTGGATGGTGGAGAAAATGATGACGAACCTGATCAAAATCATGTGGTTCCATCATCTCGAGTTGTCATGGAGCCTAATATACGTAGTCAGAAGAGGCAGTCGACCCAACCTGACTGAAATATCCCTATCAGCAACCAAGAGCTGTGTCATCCAAGGAAAACTTGTAGATTGANGGTGGAGAAAATGATGACGAACCTGATCAAAATCATGTGGTTCCATCATCTCGAGTTGTCATGGAGCCTAATCTACGTAGTCAGAAGAGGCAGTCGACCCAAACTGACTGAAATATCCCTGTCAGCAACCAAGAGTTGTGTCATCCAAGGAAAACTTATAGATTGGGAGTGAATGATTGTTTGATGGGATAAATTTAAGTCAATCTTAGCTGATCACGTCCATCATCGAGGAATTTAAACATTTGAACTTTTTTTTTTTTTTTTAATTTTATTTAGCATTTGAACTATTTATGTTTCAAGTGAATTTGATATTTGTTGGTACAAAATCTTTTAGAATAATTCATATCGACTACAGTCTTTACAAGGAGGAGAATCAGACTAGGCCATTTGAACTTGCAAATTTTTATGTTTGTGATTTGAATAATATTGAAACAAAGTAGACTAATCAACTCGNTGTTTGATGGGATAAATTTAAGTCAATCTTAGCTGATCACGTCCATCATCGAGGAATTTAAACATTTGAACTATTTTTTATTTTTATTTATTTATTTTATTTAGCATTTGAAATATTTATGTTTCAAGTGAATTTGATATTTGTTGGTACAAAATCTTTTAGAATAATTCATATCGACTCCAGTCTTTACAAGGAGGAGAATCAGACTAGGCGATTTGAACTTGCAAATTTTTATGTTTGTGATTTGAATAATATTGAAACAAACTAGACTAATCAACTCCAGTCTTTAAAAGAAGAACAATCAAACTAGTTGAATGAGACTTATAACCCACCCTATAGACAAGACGACCCAAATGAGTGATTTTTAAAATAATATTAACCATAGTTAAAACCTTATTCAAACTTGTGCAGCATTCCTGAGCTCTTTAAATTTAAACATTTATTTAATTTAGTGGAGCGAACCCGCGCGCGTGCCTACACACACACACATGTACACAAGAGAGGGTTTTAGAATAGAAATGGGAGTTTCACAATCAGCAGTCTGCAAATGTCCCAATCACCTCAGTGCTTTTCTTGGTAGCCCTAATCGTGACTATGTCACAGATTCAGATGAGCAGAGAAGTGAAGGTTAGTGTCGCATGACAAAGAAGTTAATGAACGGCTTCAGTGTGGTCGGAGCGGCAGGTAGGGACGGAGGTGTTTGGTGTAAGGAGACATAAGAGAGTTTAGAATGTCTTTGTATGTCGTAATCATGTCATTGCTTTCCTCGCTAGCCTTAGTCACGGCTATATTAGGAGTGAACTTTGGTCGCAAGATGAAGATTAGAGGCGGCGAGCGATTTGGCGTGTGATTCACTGCGACCGAGAACAAGTGGAGCATAGAATTTGGTGATGGGTTGTGCAACAAAGAGAGGAAGAGATCGAAAGCAAAGAGCTTTGGCTTTGGGGTCGTGTGTGAGGCAGGAAGGGAGAATTTTTGCACTTCGATCGAGAGAGGTGAGAAGACAGACAAATAAGGGGAAAAGAGAAGCAGGATTTCACGTCCTCTTTCTATAAGGAAACACTTTCTATTTTGTGTGTATGCTAAGTATAGGAGAGATAACAGTTATTGAGGTCCTTGGAGGAAGCGANCAAATAAGGGGAAAAGAGAAGCAGGATTTCACGTCCTCTTTCTATAAGGAAACACTTTCTATTTTGTGTGTAGCTAAGTATAGGAGAGATAACAGTTATTGAGGTCCTTGGAGGAAGCGGTTATTAGCATTTTCTAGTATTTATTATTATTATTTTTTAATGATCAGCAAAGGTCTATTATTCGATGTGTGCGCTCTCAATGAGTTCAGTGTAATTTTTAGGTTGCACTTATTTTTACTTCTCTTATAAATGGAGAGGGAGTGATACCGTAGTTAACCCAAACAACAATATAAAAATAAATATTATTATTGAAAAATTCAATGAGCGATTACAACCAACACACTGAAATGGGAAATAACAACAGGCATAACATACAGCTCAACTAGGGTTGTATTCCAAAAGGGTGGTGGTTGGATAAGCAGGGTTGGGAGTGGTGGTAGGTGGTTGG
Organism: Phalaenopsis hybrid cultivar; assembly: GCA_002079205.1. Lineage (NCBI taxonomy): Eukaryota > Viridiplantae > Streptophyta > Magnoliopsida > Asparagales > Orchidaceae > Phalaenopsis > Phalaenopsis hybrid cultivar. The sequence goes on along the minus strand of JXCR01084764.1, from coordinate 99,923 downwards.
AATGGTTGGGTGGGGGTTCAAAGGTGGCGGTTGCAGCAGGGAAGGGGCATTTGGGTGGCTGTTTTGGAATGGCAACAAGCATAGGGTGGCTGGAAGAGCTAGAGAAAAATAGCCTGCTTCTTTCCGGATGACGAAAACAAGAGGGAAGGGGTGGCGGCCAGGACCCAGCCTGGAAAGTGGGGAAAAAGAGGTACTGGAGGGAAGTGCAAAGCTGGCTGCAGGTTTGGAAGGGCAGATAAGGATTGGAGTGTTTGGACTGGCCGCAAATTTGAAAGAGAAGATAACGATTGATGTGGTTGGACAACAGGTAGACTGCAACAGAGGATGGTAGGGGTTGTTGGAAGGTTGTGGACGGTTGTGGGCTGCTGAAAACAACGGCGTTTGGGTGGGGTGGGGGGGAATGGGANAGAGGATGGTAGGGGTTGTTGGAAGGTTGTGGACGGTTGTGGGCTGCTGAAAACAACGGCGTTTGGGTGGGGGGGGGGATGGGATTTAGCAGTTGATTCTGAGGATGAAAGCAGAGATTGAGGAAGGGATGGTGATAGCAAAGAATAGCGAGGAATGCAGAGAAAGATGTGTGGCAGCACAGCAACGATGGCTGCAATGAGGAGAGATGTTTGGCAGCATAGCGAGGGATGCAGAGAAAGATGGTCACCACCTCTGAGCGAGATACAACCGAAGCATCACTTGTTCTTGAATACACCATAGAACGGAATACTAGGGACGTCGATGGTTGTCCCAACAAAAATATACAAAAAACCTACCCCTAGAACATCACAAATACAAATATATAATAATAGAATAAAATGAGTGCGCCTAAGGGCCGGCCGACACTCCACAACACAAAAAAGCATGGACCAAATTGATCTAGGCGAGCAGGCGCTCTGCCCACTCACTCGTGGGAGGCCTGTGTCTGCTCCAGTAGCTGGAGACACCCGCATCAATGAGTGCCATCANTTGGGGAAGGGATGATGATAGCAAAGAACAACGAGGCATGCAGAGAAAGATGTGTGGCAACACAGCAACAACGGTTGCAGTGAGGAGAGATGTATGGAAGCACAACGAGGGATGCAGAGAAAGATGGTCACCACCTCTGAGCGAGATACAAGCGAAGCATCACTTGTTCTTGAATATACCATAGAACGGAATATTGGGGACGTCGATGGCTATCCCAACAAAAATATACAAAAAACCTAGCCCTAGAACATCACAAATATAAATATATAATAATAGAATAAAAATGAGTGGGCCCAAGGGCCGGCTGGCACTCCACAACACAAGAAAGCATGGACCGAACTGGTCTAGGTGAGCAGACGCTCTGCCCACTTACTCATGGGAGGTCTGTGTCTGCTCCAGTAGCGGGAGACGCCCACATCAAGGAGTACCATCATTATGCAGTACATATGAAATCTAAAGGTTTATTCAAGAAAAACAAAAAAAGTTATCTGCAGCAACAACAATAGGACATATCTATTAGTTGAACTAGCATATGTAAAGTCCTTAATGGGTTTTGTGTGTTTATTTACTTCCTAATTCATTCATTGTGGAATTTAAATTAGGTCTCTCTTAAACTAGATAAATGTATGATCAAGTAATGCAATAAGGCTTATTTATTATAGGGAAATTTACATACCACAAAATTTTTNTAATAATAGAATAAAAATGAGTGGGCCCAAGGGCCGGCTGGCACTCCACAACACAAGAAAGCATGGACCGAATTGGCCTGAGTGAGCAGACGCTCTGCCCACTTACTCATGGGAGGTCTGTGTCTGCTCCAGTAGCGGGAGACGCCCACATCAAGGAGTACCATCATTATGCAGTACATATGAAATCTAAAGGTTTATTCAAGAAAAACAAAAAAAAAGTTATCTGCAGCAACAACAATAGGACATATCTATCAGTTGAACTAGCACACGTAAAGTCCTTAATGGGTTTTGTGTGTTTATTTACTTCCTAATTCATTCATTGTGGAATTTAAATTAGGTCTCTCTTAAACTAGATAAATGTATGATCAAGTAATGCAATAAGGCTTATTTATTATAGGGAAATTTACATACCACAAATTTTTTATGTATTTACATATCTAACACCCAAAGTTTGAAACTTACACTTTTAACATCTTCATGTCATAAAACTATTCATGAAAATATATTACTTAAACTTCTAAAAAGATATTGCAGTTGGTATTTTTGGTGTGATGTTAAATATCAAGTGTTTTGCAAGTAAATATGAGAGTATAGATATTAGCTAGGAAAATATATATGAATTTTGTGGTATGCTTGTAAATACTCCTTGATTCTATTACCATCTTCCTAAATGTTTTATGCTCGGATCCCTTTTTCCTCCAGCTGTTTCTGAATGCTTGAATGAGACCACGACGGATACCAGTTTGTTGCTTCTCAAAGTACTTATTTTTGGGGATATTGTTTGACGTAGGTGATTCAAAAGATGATACTATAGATGAAGAAACAGTCTGTACAGTTGAAAATTGTTGGAGCTCATATTTTCTCCTGTTCATCAGTGTTAATGCATATATTCAGTATACCGCGCGCACAAAGAACAAAATTTGATGTGGAGTGCTACAATGTACCGTATGAAATCAAAACGCTCGTCTAATGAAGCATCTGGTTTAGGTTTCTTAACATCTCCAGGCATAAAAGCTTCATATTTCATATTTACGACAGCATTTCCACCACCAGAAATAAAAGAATCAATCTGATCATCTGTCCATTCATCTAGGTTAACTGACAGAACCTGAAGGAGAAATCAGCAAAAGTTATTGAACCCATCGCTATCAGATCCTATATA
>JXCR01084764.1:69030-86173 GCA_002079205.1 Phalaenopsis hybrid cultivar | reverse complement strand
CCCCCCCTCTCGATAATTGAATAGCACTTTTCAGCAAGAGTAATCGGTAGGTTTTAAATTATAAAATTTATCAACTTGAGCTTAAAGCGGATGGTGGGGGAAATGACGAACCCGATCAAGAACTAATAATTTTGTTGTCTTGGGTCGTCATGGCTCATTATTTATTTAGTCAGAGTTAATCAACAAAAATTGACAAAATGATTCTTATTAGCAATCATGAGTTGTGTCGTTCAAAGGAACGCTATATATCGGTGGCGGATATTTGTCTAAAATAATAAATTTAAATTAAATTTTGCTAATATAATGTTTTAAAGCAATCAAATGTGCTATTATGGTTCACAACTTAAAGAGTAGAAAGAATTGGGAAATATACGAGCTAAAACCACGACCGTAATTTAAAAGTGTCATTTGACAGAAAATAATCCGGCTAGAGGACTCTAGTCGCAACCGCTACTTTTTTATGAGTCGTAATGTCAAACCACACAGACATAAGACTCAGGCCAGGTCCTTCTGGTGTGAGATTATTTTGCATATGAATATTATGATACACTCAATAGAACATTAACTCTTTGTGAGCTGAAATCAAGCAAATACTTGTCATCCTCGACAAACTGTTGTAAATATGGATGAAGATTGTTTTAAGTTTTTGAGTGATTGATATTGAATTAAATATTTTGGAGTTTGCTTTAATCATTTAGACAATTAATTTTAGTTTGAAAGCTTTGATTTGTTTTTTTTAGGATTTAATTTGAAAATTGTTTTAAAAGTTGACCCATTGGTTGAGATTTTCCGTCAACACGGTTATCATCAAGAATTTGATTGTTTGATTTAAAACCTGACAACTTTACAACTTGTTTGTAAATGACCAGATTTAGGATTGACATATGATTGTAAATAAACTTGGTCAACTATGTCCTACTTATAGAAGATCAAGTTCGTATTATATATAATTTGCATTTATTTAATTAAACTTTTGAGGCAAAATTTTGAAAAATGCACCCTCAAGTTGAGATCTATCAACTCATCATCGAGGTTTTGGACATTTAAAAACACTTATATTCGCAATTTATTTGAAATTATACCACTTTAATATATTTAAAACATTAATCTTGACAATTTCAGTCTTATAAGTAGAAAGATCGGACTAAATGATTTGGATTTACAATTTTTTTACACTTATTATTTGAACATCATTAATAATATTAGACTCGTCAACTCCAATCCTTATAGGAAGAATGATCGAACTAGTTGATTTGGACTAATAACTTTATTTTATAAATTATGTTACTCGTTTAATTGCTTTTCATAACAAGAGTAATTTCATTAAAATTTTCAAATTAACCAACACAACATTTCCAGACCATTCAAGGTTAGGCACTTAGTTAATTTTGTGGAACACATACGGGCATTTAATTTCAAATATTAAATATTAGTGTAATTTTGCATATTTTTTAAATCATATTATAATTTTGTTTAAGCTTCTCGAACCACTTGCTAAGACATTTAATGTATTGACCGAAGTATGTGGGTATTTTAAACTTAATTTTAAGCTAGCCAGCATAGAATTCTCGAACAAAGTATTTGGGCATTCTATATATTGGTTAGAGCACATATAAACATATTAAACTTGATTTTAAACTAGTTCACACAACATTCTTGAACAAAATATTTGGAAAGATCTATATATTGGTTTAAGCACATGTGGGTTAATTTTCCTAATATACATGCATTTTGATGCAATTGCTTAATGCAATTACATAGACTTTGGCACACTTATAAGATGTGATTGCATTATAATTTATGTTCTTGCAAGATATAATTTGATATTTGATGCATTTATACTATGTAAATGCATATAGAATAAAATATTTACAATTATTTCAAGATGATATATTGAATTTAAAAATATCTCAAAGTGCGAGTACAAGACTTAAAATTATCCAAGCTTTTTTAATCACACAAATTCCTTGTCATTTAAGATGAATGTAGAAAATCTTTGACATAACAATATGATGCAATTATATAAACATTTTATGCAATTAACAGTGTAAAATCATATTTGACACAACCAAAAGATGTAATTGCATCTTTTCTAAAATGCATGCACATATTTTAATGCAATAAATCAAAGTTGAAAAAATATATTAAAATGCAAATTCAAGCTCTAAAATTATTAAATTTTATAATTCTATATCATTTGCATAATCTATGTCGAGTATGAGATAATGCAACTTCTAAAGCTTTCGTCATTGTTTGGTCTTCATCAATGAATATCATTGAATAATACTTATCATCCATTATATGAATGAATGTTTTAATTAGCAAAATAAGACTCAATTGCTTCTTCTGATAAAACGGCTACTTCAAACAAAATATTTGTCAATAATAATTAACTCCAACAAAATAAGCAAAAACTAAATTATACTTATTAAATTGATAACTTGTATAAAAAATATGACATTCCCGAAGCAGTCATAGTCAAATTTTGTCATGACATCACTCCAAAAAAAAAAATTATTCAGTTTGAGTCATAAATTAGACATCTCATATAAATTTATTATCTTCAGCTTATCTTTCATTGAATATTTGTATTAAAACATTAGTATCTCCATTCTCAATTGTTGCTCTTTTCTATTTCTGGATAAAATTAAATGCATGTCTTTTTGAAAATCCTGCATATTGTACTCCTACTTCCTCAACAACATAGTTGAATGCATCAGTCGCCCTAATTTATGTTTGTGACATTGGCTGCAACACAATTATTTTGTCTTCATTGATACACTGATGTGATCTCAGCAGGTGTTGATTAGTAGGTCTGACTAATGAATGATTATGATTTTCTATAAATTTATGAATAATCCAATTACCTACATGATCAATGACAAATCTAATAATTACAAGAGAACTAGTCTTAGTGTCTGGTTTATGGAACTTCACTATAACGCTTAGATGGGTCCTTTCTTAAAAACTAGTTTTTGATCTGATAAAAACTTTTGATTTTATAGTCCTTATATTTCGCTAGTAATTGATATGATACTTTCGTACACTACTGCAGTACAAATCATGGACCTCCTTTTCATTATAAACAAGTGTCCAAAAATTTGTAATTGATTCAAATTTTTTATGATTTGCATCATTGCTGGCAAGTTCTAACAAATAAAAAAAACATAAAAAGAACCATGTTGTACCGAAAAAAAATGTACCAAAAAAATTGAAAAAGATAACAGCCATTATTACATTGTACAAATATGAATCTAGAAAATAAAAAAACTTTAAAAATAATGATGAAGTGATGTTTATAATTATATTTGTGAATGTACTTACCAGAGAAGAAAGGTAAAGATGGGTCAATAGCTGATGTGATCTCAGCAGGTGTTGATTAGTAGGTCTGACTAATGAATGATTATGATTTTCTATAAATTATGAATAATCCAATTACCTACATGATCAATGACAAATCTAATAATTACAAGAGAACTAGTCTTAGTGTCTGGTTTATGGAACTTCACTATAACGCTTAGATGGGTCCTTTCTTAAAAACTAGTTTTTGATCTGATAAAAACTTTTGATTTTATAGTCCTTATATTTCGCTAGTAATTGATATGATACTTTCGTACACTACTGCAGTACAAATCATGGACCTCCTTTTCATTATAAACAAGTGTCCAAAAATTTGTAATTGATTCAAATTTTTTATGATTTGCATCATTGCTGGCAAGTTCTAACAAATAAAAAAAACATAAATAGAACCATGTTGTACCGAAAAAAAATGTACCAAAAAAATTGAAAAAGATAACAGCCATTATTACATTGTACAAATATGAATCTAGAAAATAAAAAAACTTTAAAAATAATGATGAAGTGATGTTTACAATTATATTTGTGAATGTACTTACCAGAGAAGAAAGGTAAAGATGGGTCAATAGCTAATCTCTTCTTCATTGCGAGCAATTCGAATTGTAAACTAAATGTTAGGGCACCGAGAGACAGGTAGAGCCCTAAAATGAATGTTGACTGGCGGGAAAAAAATAAGTGAATTTCATGGGACAAGGAGAAAATGACGAACCCTAACCTTGGGAGAATGGAAGAATATGAGTTATAGTGAAAAAATGGATAAATTGATGAACCCTAAATCCTAAAGTAGGAATAAAAATTCAAAAAGCTTATTTTACAATAGAATTTGAAACGACAAATGGCTCATACTTTATAATTTTAATTTTTAATATTATTTACAAACCAGGTCAGACCGGGCTTCACTAATATTTATGTATAATAATATCTTCTAAATGTCAGTCAGTTTATGATTGGAGTCTAGATGTAACTCTGCATTCGACCTCCCCACATAATATTTTCTCCCACCTATCGGACACGGGGATTTGGGCGATGACAGCCATGTCCACCACCTTCCGCATACCTATAGGCGACGAGAAAAGCTCTTGCTGGATCCGATCAACAATCAAAGGAACGAAGTGGGACTAGGTGTAGATAAAGAAGGTGATCTGCTTTCCGTTGATCTTTCCGATCAATAATCAAAGGAGCGAGGGCTCTTATATTTTTTCTCTTCGTATAAGAGATCAGTTATAGATTCTTCTCCTTCGATTCGAGTTTTCACATCCATCGTCTATCGTTAAATTTTTTTCTCATTCTTTAGCAAAGAACATGTTCACAAAATTGAAGGAAAAAAATTAAATNACACCTAAACATTCATATTTACATGCATACCACACCAATGTTTAAAAACAAATCAAAAATACTACCATCACTGTCTTTTTAGAAGTGAAATACACATTTTCATGCATAAATTTATGACAAATATTATAGTGTAAATATCAAACTTTGGGTGTTAAGAATAGTGTGGTATGAATGTAAATTTTCCTTTGAATTATGTATCATCTAACTGTAACAATCAATGCAGGACCAAATAATGTAACAAGGTTGTGGGCTCCAAAAATTTTGATGCCCTAGACTCTGTATATTTTTGTTAACAGCTTTGATGGTCAAATTTTTAGAAGGTAGATTAGATTGTGCATAAGACACTACCCATAGATTTTGCCCTCGCCTTGCAAGGACTTTCTGACTTTATGATTTGAGGTTTTCCACAGGTGCAAGCCCCTATTATTAATTATCTGGCTCTCCCAATTAAGGCTAGTAATTAAACACTGAATATTTAACATATAACAGTGGCAGTCATACAATATAAATTATAAAATTTATCACTTGAGCTTAAAATTTATCATGGTTATGTCATCCCAGGTTATTATAGTCTTTGATCTACTTAATCAAAAGTGGCAGGTGACCAAATCTGACTGCCATATTGAGTGAGGAATCACAATAGCTGTCATTCGGTTATTCTGAGTCCTAGACTTGAGCTGTAAACGAACTTGAGCTTCTCTAACTTAACCTACTGGAGATCACAAGCTCACNACACCTAAACATTCATATTTACATGCATACCACACCAATGTTTAAAAACAAATCAAAAATACTACCATCACTATCTTTTTAGAAGTGAAATACACATTTTCATGCATAAATTTATGACAAATATTATAGTGTAAATATCAAACTTTGGGTGTTAAGAATAGTGTGGTATGAATGTAAATTTTCCTTTGAATTATGTATCATCTAACTGTAACAATCAATGCAGGACCAAATAATGTAACAAGGTTGTGGGCTCCAAAAATTTTGATGCCCTAGACTCTGTATATTTTTGTTAAGAGCTTTGATGGTCAAATTTTTAGAAGGTAGATTGGATTGTGCATAAAACACTACCCATAGATTTTGCCCTCGTCTTGCAAGGACTTTCTGACCTTATGATTTGAGGTTTTCCACAGGTGCAAGCCCCTATGATTGATTATTTGGCTCTCCCAATTAAGGCTAGTAATTAAACACTGAATATTTAACATATAACAGTGGCAGTCATACAATATAAATTATAAAATTTATCACTTGAGCTTAAAGCAGATAGTGGGAGAAATGATGACAAACCTGATTGAGATATCATGGTTATGTCATCCCAGGTTATTATAGTCTTTGATCTACTTGATCGAAAGTGGCAGGTGACCAAATCTGACTGCCATATTGAGTGAGGAATCACAATAGCTGTCATTCGGTTATTCTGAGTCCTAGACTTGAGCTGTAAACGAACTTGCGCTTCTCTAACTTAACCTACTGGAGATCACAAGCTCAAAATTCTCTTTTTTGAATTTCTGAATTGCGACAAATATGAGAGAGGAACCTCTAACTTTTGAAATTGTGTGTAGTGTAACATGCCTGATGATAAAGACATTTCTACACATTCACTTGAATGTACCTTCAACACTAATATGTTAAATCATCAATTGGGGAACTCATATTAGACACGATATCGACCCAAATGATAAAAGATAGAATATATTTGGGGAAGCTATGTCAAACCAAATAAATTTAAATGCAACCAAATCTCGATAACAAAAAATTTTTTTTCGCTAGCCATTAATTTGACATGAAGTTTGAGCTAATTTCTTTGGTCTTATGCTTCGCATTTTATCAGATTATGTTTTGAAAAAGAGAAAAGTTCCTGCAGTCTGTTTAATGCTTAGTCAGGCCTTTTGAAGAAAGTTGATTATTTAAAATGGTAATGACATCAAACTCAACTAATNTGCTTAGTCAGGCCTTTTGAAGAAAGTTGATTATTTAAAATGGTAATGACATCAAACTCAACTAATTTTTTTCTCATGTAAGTATCATCTTTTAGTTTTGCCTTGATCCGTCGATCAGTTGAGAAAACTTTATGAATCTATATCACTTGACCTTGTTAAGTTGAATAAACTTGCACTTTTGTTGTCATCAGACATACAAATATGGCTCTTTACACTTATTGATTGAAGAGAAAAACCAGCACCGACCACATCTTGGCTTGATGAGACCAACCTCTGCCTAAGTCCTAAAATTGAGCAACAATAATCGTGTACTTTATCGTTGTCAAACTAATAAATTGGGCTCTTCACTACGACCTTGCCTTGTTAAGTGAAAAGAAAAGCAAGCAACTCGAACACACTTCGGCTTGTTGATTTCAGCCTCCATCTAAGTCCTAGACTTGAGCATAATAGGATTTATACTTCTCCAACTTGGTTGAAACTTATTCACAAATTTTCTCGCTTGACATTTGAAATCTTAGCGGGTTTTGAAGACAAACCTCTAACCTTTAGAATCATCTTATATATCTTGTTTGAAACTTGTTCTTTTTGAATTGTCAAATTGAACACAACTTTATCATTGACAATTTGAACATCCTCTCAAGGATCTCGATATTAAGCAGGATGTCACTCAAGTTACTTGGGGATCTCAACACGAGTATGCTATCAACCCAAATAAAGGAAGATCTTNATTGGTACCCCTTATAATGTTCACCTTAATCAAGCCAACAAATTCAACCATGCCCATCTGCAACAATGAGTTATGTTGTTAAATTCCAAAGTTAAAAACTCTGAATCATCATAGGAAAATTATGGAAAAGGGTGGACATTTGCATACATAACACACAACTGTTCCGTATGACATTAATTATGTTTATTCGACTCGAAATTTAAGGGCAATTTTTTTGGGGGCATTTACATGCATAGCATATAAGTTTTATAAACCTGCATATCTTAACACCTAAACATTCATATTTACATGCATACCACACCAATGTTTAACAACAAAATCAAAAATACTACCATCACAATCTTTTTAGAAGTGAAATACACATTTTCATGCATAAATTTATGACAAATATTATAGTGTAAATATCAAACTTTGGGTGTAAACAATAGTGTGGTATGAATGTAAATTTTCCTTTGAATTATGCATCATCTAACTGTAACAATCAATGCATGACCAAATAATGTAACAAGGTTGTGGGCTCCAAAAACTTCGATGCCCCAGACTGTATATTTTTGTTAAGAGCTTTGATGGTCAAATTTTCTGAAGGTAGATTGGATTGTGCATAAGACACTACACAGAGATTTTGCCCTCATCTTGCAAGGACTTTCTGACTTCATGATTCGAGGTTTTTCACAGGTGCAAGCCGCTATGGTTAATTATCTGGCTCTCCAAATTAAGGCTAATAATTAAACACTGAATATTTAACATATAACAGTGGCAGTCATACAATATAAATTATAAAATTTATCACTTGAGCTTAAAGCAGATAGAGGGAGTAATGATGACGAATCTGATTGAGATGTCATGGTTCCGTCATCCCAGGTTATTGTAGTCTTTGATCTACTCAATCAAAAGTGGCAGATGACCAAATCTGACTGCCATATTGAGTGAGGAATGACAATAGCTATCATTCAGTTATTATGAATCCAAGACTTGAGCGGTAAACGAACATGCGCTTCTCTAACTTAACCTACTGAAGATCACAAGCTCAAAATTCTCTTTTTTGAATTTCTGAATTGTGACAAATCTGAGAGAGGAACCTCTAACTTTTGAAATTGCGTGTAGTGTAGCATGCCTGATGATAAAGGCATTTCTACACATTCACTTGCATGTACCGTAGACCCTAATATGTTAAATGATCAATTGGGGAACTCATATTATACACGATATCGACCCAAATGATAAAAGATAGAATATATTTGGGGAAGCTCTATGTGAAACCAAATAAATTTAAATGCAACCAAATCTCGATAGCAAAGAAAAATTTTTCGCTAGCCATTAATTTGACATGAAGTTTGAGCTAATTTCTTTGGTTTTATGCTTCGCATTTTATCATATTATGTTTTGAAAAAGAGCAAAGTTCCTGCAGTCTGTTTAATGCTTAGTCAGACCTTTTGAAGAAAGTTGATTATTCAAATTGGTAATGAAATCAAACTCAACTAATTTTTTTCTCATGTAAGTATCATCTTTTAGTTTTTCCTTGATCTGTCGATCAGTTGAGAAAACTTGATGAATCTATATCATTTGACCTTGTTAAGTTGAATAAACTAGCACTTTTGTTGTCATCAGACATACAAATATGGGTCTTTACACTTATTGATTGAAGAGAAAAAACAGCACCTCGACTACATCTTGGCTTGATGAGACCAACCTCTGCCTGAGTCCTAAAATTGAGCAACAATAATCGTGTACTTTATCGTTGTCAGACTAATAAATTGGGCTCTTCACTACGGCCTTGCCTTGTTAAGTGAAAAGAAAAGCCAACAACTCGACCACACTTCGGCTTGTTGAGTTCAACCTCCATCTAAGTGCTAGACTTGAGCATAATAGGATTTATACTTCTCCAACTTAACTTGGTTGAAACTTATTCACAAATTTTCTCGCTTGACATTTGAAATCTCAGCGGGTTTTGAAGACAAACCTCTAACCTTTAGAATCATCTTATATATTTTGTTTGAAACTTGTTCTTTTTGGATTGTCAAATTGAGCACAACTTTATCATTGACAATTTAAACATCCTCTCAAGGATCTCGACATTAAGCAGAATGTCACCCGAGTTACTTGGGGATCTCAACATGAGTATGTTATCAACCCAAATAAAGGAAGATCTCGATGTTAAGCAAAATGTTGACCCTTCTAGCTAGGAGACCTCAACATTGAATTAATAGTTACCCAAAAGGATGGGGCCCCAATCAAATAAAGGGATTTTAGTGTTCAGGGCGCTTAATAGACTCGGCTTTGGGCATAATTTTAACTTGCATGCGTAAGAATCTTGGAAATATTTGTAACTCATCTAAAAAAAAAAAAAAGAAACAACTTGATTTTACAATGCACCTAAAATTTCAGCTATGAACACAATGTCAAACTAGATGATAGACTTTTGATTTGGAGTTCAGTGCCACCTTGAATAATTATACCCCTTTTTTGGCAAAAGAGTGATTTCAACACTTGGTAGATATATTAGGAAATCTCGACATTTAGCGTGATGTCAACCCATATGATTAAAAAAACTCTATGCCTTGCAAAAAAGAATTCTAGCAACGTTTGGGTCTTTTTGGAGATCTTAGCTTAGAGTGTGGTTTATACCCAAATAAACTAAAAAAAATGCCCCCTATCTTGCTGAGGAAAACTTCATGTGACTTGGAAATACGTTCTTGCATCATAAAAGAATTTATCATGAAGTATTACACTCATGCTGAAATAGAGCATATATTCTTGTTTTCCTAAAGGAAACTTTGGAAATAGTTTTGACTAGGGTGTTATGTGTAATGCTTCTTTGAACGTTGATCATTAATTAGTGATTTTGATCATTGACAATTTAGGTCGATGAGTTGACAGACTCCTCCCTATGTCTCTTCTCGATGACAAAAAGACCTTCCAAGTTAGTTTCAAATTTTCTGCCAACCTTAGGTTTAATGATCCATTTGCTAAAACTTTGTTACGTGAGCTCAAATTCAATAATACTCCCATCGACAAGGATTAAAGAAACATCTCTATTTGATTGCTTTGGAAATATTGAGGGAGTGATGAATGAAGAGAATCATATCCCGATGACATTAATTTGATAACCACTCCACTTGTGTAGTTAAAGTTTGTTGACAATGAGATCCTTTGATAGACCTTCCAAAGTGTCAACCATTAGACAATTCATCAATGAGTTTTCTTCAAAGTTTATCTTTGAATGATCTTGTTAATGGTGGATCTCTGAGAGTATGAATCAGATGTCATGCCAAATCTCTCTCTAAATATTTCACATTCATGAATTTTGAGCAATATCATAGAAGATGGAAGGCAGCGGCTTCCTAATTGAAACTTTGGTGCTCTCAATCACCATAAGCTTTTTCACACATTCTTTTCGTGAAGCTTCTTTCTTTGGAAACTATCTGAATTAAGTAGACGCTAACAAACAACATTTCAGGTTACTTATTTTCAGTGGAAAGGGTTGTTGTTGAACCCAAAAAGATTGTTTACTCATTGGAAGAGCTATTCTTTTTAACCCATTTTAGGCTTTTTAAATTGACTGTGGATGGGAATACTCACTTCCAATAATACAGCTTATTGAACAATTAGTTGTTATAACAGTCATTGTTGAGCCCTTAGTTCAATTTTTCATTTTCATTTGTCTTCTAAATAGTATTCTTTCGAATCATTTTGACGCAGCTTTGAATAACTACAATACTGACAATAGCATCAGCAATGAAAATCTCTACATCATCGAGCTGGACTGTGAAAAGTAGGATTCCCTAGAAGAGTTTTATCATCTTCAGAGATGAAAAATCTTTAGGGTGTCAACCACCATGATAATTACTAGTAGCAATATATTCTTTTGAAATTCAATCGTGACAGATTTCTTTCCATTGACATTTCTACCCTTCTACTCGGACCATTCAATAGTAGTTATTTAGAATTGAAATTCAAATATCACTAGACAACATTTTTCATTCTGCATGAATGATTTGATAGCAGATTCCTAAATTAAGATTCAATGGCCATACATCGATGCTCACCAGTTTATTTTTCTGTTGGGACCTTTCGATGACAGATTCCTAGATTGAGATCCAAAGGTCATGCTTTGATGCTTATCAAATAGATTTTATCTTTCAATGGCAAATTCCCATATTAAGATCCAAAGGCCAAACTTCGATGCTTACTAGACAGGTCATTTTTCAATTGGGACCCTTCAATGGAAGATTTCTGGATTGAGATCCAAATGTCATGTTCAGATGCTCTTCAAATAGATATCATCTTTTTTGGGACAATTCAATGATAGAATATTGGATTAAGATCCAAGGGTCATCCATCGATGTTTGCCAAGCAAAATTTCCTCAAGTTTATGAGTAATTATATATATGAAAGCAATTTAGATTCATTTATCTTTTATCATTTTTAAGATATTATTATAGCGAATGTATGACTAGCCAAAAATGGAAAGAGAAACTTTCCCTAGCACAATCACCAGAAATTTGTGGGCTTGAAAAATTGAGGCCCCATACTAGTTTTTTTATGAGAGCTTTGAGCTTTGAGGGCCAAATATTCAAAAGGCATTAGATTGTGGATAAGACACTACCCAGATATTTCACCATCATTTTGCGAGAACTTTTTGATCCAAGATTCGAGGTTTCTCATAGACGCAAGCCCTTATGGTTAATTACTTTTAATAATGGGTGAGCACTTTCAATCAAGGCTAGTGATTAAACACTTAATATTTAATAAATATAATAATGGCAGACATAAAGTTTAAATTGTAATTTTTTTTCACGTGGAGCTTAAAGCGGATGGTGGAGAAAATGATGACGAACCTGTTCAAAATCATGTGGCCCATCATCTAGAGTCGTCATGGAGCCTAATCTATGTAGTCATAAGAGGTAGTCGACCCAACCTGACTGAAATATCAATACCAGCAACCAAGCGCTGTGTCATCCAAGGAAACCTTGTAGATTTGAAGTGAATGATTGTTTGAGGGGATAAATTTAAGTCAATCTTAGCTGATCGCGTCCATCATCGAGGAATTTAAACATTTGAACTACATTTTATTTTTATTTATTTATTTTATTTAGCATTTGAAATATTTATGTTTGAAGTGAATTTGATATTTGTCAGTACAAAATCTTTTAGAATAATTCATATCGACTCCAGTCTTTATAAGGAGGAGAATCATACTAGACGATTTGAACTTGCAAATTTTTATGTTTGCGATTTGAATAATATTGAAACAAACTAGACTCATCAACTCCAGTCTTTAAAAGAAGAACAATCAAACTAGTTGAATGAGACTTATAACCAGACAAGACGACCCAAATGAGTGATTTTTAAAATAAGATTAACCATAGTAAAAACCTTATTCAAACTTGTGCAGCATTCCTGAGCTCTTTAAATTTAAACATTTATTTAATTTAGTGGAGCGCGCACGTGTGTGCACAAACACACATGTACACAATTGAGGGTTTTAGAATGGAAATGGGAGTTTCACAGTCAGCGGTCTCCAAATGTCCCAATCACCTCAATGCTTTTCTTAGTAGCCCTAATCGTGACTATGTCACATATTCAGATGAGCAGAGAAGCGAAGGTTGGTGTCGCGTGACAATGAAGCTAATGAACGACTTCAGTGTGGTCGGAGCGATAGGTAGGGACGGAAGTGTTTGGTGTAGGGAGACAGAAGAGAGTTTAGAATGTCTTTGTATGTCGTAATCATGTCATTGCTTTCCTCGCTAGCCTTAGTCGTGGCTATATTGCGAGTGAACTTTGGTCGCAAGAGGGAGATTAGAGGCGGCGAGCGATTTTGCGTGTGATTCACTGCGACCGAGAACAAGTGGAGCATAGAATATGGTGTAGGTTGTGCAACAGAGAGAGGAAGAGATTGAAGGCAAAGAGCTTTGGCTTTGGGGTCGTGTGTGAGGCAAGAAGGGATAACTTTTGCACTTTGATCGAGAGAGGGGAGAAGACGGACAAATAAGGGGAAAAGAGAAGCAGAATTTCACTCCTCTTTCTATAAGGAAACACTTTCTATTTTGTGTGTATACTAAGTATAGGGGAGATAACAGTTATTGAGGTCCTTGGAGGAAGCAGTTATTAGCATTTTCTAGTATTTATTATTATTATTTATTAATGATCATCAAAGGTCTATTATTAGATGTGCGCTCTCAATGAGTTCGGTGTAATTTTAGGTTGCACTTATTTTTACTTCTCTTATAAATGGAGAGGGAGTGATATCGTAATTAACCCAAACAATAATATAAAAACAAATATTATTATTGAAAAAGTCAACGAGCGATTACAACCAACACACTGAAATGGGAAATAACAACTGACATAACATACAACTCAACTAGGGTTGTATTCCAAAAGGATGGTAGTTGGTTAAGCAGGGTTGGGAGTGGTGGTAGGTGGTTGAAATGGTTGGGTGAGGGTTCAAAGGTGGCAGTTGTAGCAGGGAAGGGGTTTTGGGTGGTTGTTTTGGAGTGGCAACAATCATAGGGTGGCTGGAAGAGCCAGAGAAAAATAGGCTGCTATTTTCCGGATGACGACAACAAGAGGGAAGGGGTGGCGGCCAGGACTCAGCCTGGAAATTGGAGACAAAGAGGTACTGGAGGGAAGTGCAAGGCTGGTTGCAAGTTTGGAAGGGGAGATAAGGATTGGGATGTTTGGACTGGTTGCAAATTTGAAAGGGAAGATAAGTAAGGATTGAGGTGGTTAGACAACAAGTAGACTGCAACAGAGGATGGTAGGGGTTGCTGGAAGGTTGTGGACGGCTGTGGACTGCCGAAAACAACGACGTTTGGGTGGGGGGGGATTTAGCAGTTGATTCTGAGGATGAAAGCAGGGATTGGGGAAGGGATGGTGATAGCAAAGAATAGCGAGGAATGCAGAGAAAGATGTGTGGCAGCACAGCAACGATGGCTGCAGTGAGGAGAGATGTTTGGCAGCATAGCGAGGGATGCAGAGAGAGATGGTCACCACCTCTGAACAAGATACAACTGAAGCATCACTTGTTCTTGAATACACCATAGAACGGAATACTGGGAACGTCGATGGCTGTCCCAACAAAAATATACAAAAAACCTAGCCCTAGAACACCACAAATACAAAAAAAAAATAATAGAATAAAAATGAGTGGGCCCAAGGGCTGGCCAGCACTCCACAACACAAGAAAGCATAGACCAAATTGATCTAAGCGAGCAGGCGCTCCGCACGCTCACTCGTGGGAAGTCTATGTCTGCTCCAGTAGGGGGAGATGCCTGCATCAATGAGTGCCATCATTATGCAGTACATATGAAACCTAAAAGTTTTCAAGAAAAACAAAAAAGTTATATGCAGCAACAACAATAGGACATATCTATCAGTTGAACAAGCACATATAAACTTCTTAATGGGTTTTGTGTGTTTATTTACTTCCTAATTCATTCATTGTGGAATTTAGATTAGGTCTCTCTTAAACTAGATAACAATGTAATAAGGCTTATTTATTATAGGAAAATTTACATACCACATAATTTTGATGTATTTACATATCTAACACCCAAAGTTTGAAATTTACACTTTTAACATCTTCATGTCATAAAACTGTTCATGAAAATATATTACTTAACTTCAAAAAAGATATTGCAATTGGTATTTTTGGTGTGATGTTAAAGATCGAGCGTTTGCGCAAGTACATATCTAACGGCATTTTGGTTGGGGGGAGGGGGCGCGATTTAACGGTTAATTCTGAGGATGAAAGCAGAGGTTGGGGAAGGGATGGTGATAGCAAAGAACAACGAGGCATGCAGAGAAAGATGTGTGGCAGCACAGCAACAACGACTGCAGTGAGGAGAGATGTATGGCAGCACAGCGAGGGATACAGAGAAAGATGTTCACCACCTCTGAGCGAGATACAAGTGAAGCATCACTTGTTCTTGAATATACCATAGAACGGAATATTGGGGGCGCGATTTAGCGGTTAATTTTGAGGATGAAAGCAGAGGTTGGGGAAGGGATGGTGATAGCAAAGAACAACGAGGCATGCAGAGAAAGATGTGTGGCAGCACAGCAACAACGACTGCAGTGAGGAGAGATGTATGGCAGCACAGCGAGGGATACAGAGAAAGATGTTCACCACCTCTGAGCGAGATACAAGTGAAGCATCACTTGTTCTTGAATATACCATAGAACGGAATATTGGGGACGTCGATGGCTATCCCAACAAAAATATACAAAAAACCTAGCCCTTGAACAACACAAATACAAATATATTATAATAGAATAAAAATGAGTGGGCCAAGGGCTGGCCGGCACTCCACAACACAAGAAAGCATAGACCGAATTGGTCTAGGTGAGCAGGTTGTCACGGACAAATAGTCCCACATCAGCTAGGTGTAGGGCCGAAAAACAGTATTTAAGTCCTGGGCTGCCCACCTCTCTTAAGGGCTCTTTTGGGATGTGACAAGTGGTATCAGAGCAGATTACTGTCTTCCAGGTGTGTGAACACTCCATGGTCCAGTGAGACCCTCGGTGGAGCCGATCCGTGACGAGGGGCGTCCGTGATTGGGTGGAGGAGAATGTCACGGACAAATAGTCCCACATCAGCTAGGTGTAGGGCCGAAAAACAGTATTTAAGTCCTGGGCTGCCCATCTCTCTTAAGGGCTCTTTTGGGATGTGACAAGGTGCTCTACCCACTTACTCATGGGAGGTCTGTGTCTGCTCCAGTAGCGGGAGACGCCCGCATCAAGGAGTACCATCATTATGCAGTACATATGAAATCTAAAGGTTTATTCAAGAAAATTAAAAAAATTATCTGCAGCAACAACAATAGGACATATCTATCAGTTGAACTAGCACATATAAAGTCCTTAATGGGTTTTGTGTGTTTATTTACTTCCTAATTCATTCATTGTGGAATTTAAATTAAGTCTCTTAAACTAGATAAATGTATGATCAAGTAATGTAATAAGGCTTATTTATTATAGGGAAATTTACATACCACAAAATTTTCATGTATTTACATATCTAACACCCAAAGTTTGAAACTTACACTTTTAACATCTTCGTGTCATAAAACTATTCATGAAAATATTACTTAAACTTCTAAAAAGATATTGCAGTTGGTATTTTTGGTGTGATGTTAAATATCAAGTGTTTTGCAAGTAAATATGAGATTATAGATATTAGATAGGAAAATATATATGAATTCTGTGGTATGCTTGCAAATACTCCTTGATTCTATTACCGTCTTCCTAAATGTTTTATGCTCGGACCCCTTTTTCCTCCAGCTGTTTCTGAATGCTTGAATGAGACCACGACGGATACCAGTTTGTTGCTTCTCAAAGTACTTATTTTTGGGGATATTGTTTGAAGTAGGTGATTCAAAAGATGATACTATAGATGAAGAAACAGTCTGTACAGTTGAAAATTGTTGGAGCTCATATTTTCTCCTGTTCACAGTGTTAATGCATATATTCAGTGTACCGCGCGCACAAAGAACAAAATTTGATGTGGAGTGCTACAATGTACCGTATGAAATCAAAACGCTCGTCTAATGAAGCATCTGGTTTAGGTTTCTTAAGATCTCCAGGCATAAAAGCTTCATATTTCATATTTACGACAGCATTTCCACCACCAGAAATTAAAGAATCAATCTGATCATCTGTCCATTCATCTAGGTTAACTGACAGAACCTGAAGGAGAAATCAGCAAAAGTTATTGAACCCATCGCTATCAGATCCTGTATAAAACAAAGAATAAAATCGGGTATAACTACCA
>JXCR01084764.1:0-60293 GCA_002079205.1 Phalaenopsis hybrid cultivar | reverse complement strand
AAAAAAAAAAAGGAATGATCCTCGACACACAACGAGAAGGACAAACCTGACCTGGATGATTCGCCGAATTACAACTTTCTTGAAGGCTGCTCATCTACGATCGAACCCTAAATCACCTGGACCTTCTTTATTTGCCGGCGAGAATCGCCGGCAGCCACCTATTCTCGCCGGCGGCCTTCTAAATAAAATGTTCGGCGACTGAAACGCTCATTTCCGCAGCAACTGAATCAAATGGGTCGCCGGCGGAGAAGGATATAGATCTGGAAACTCGTCAGCCCGAACGAAATGAAAAAAAATTCTAGGCCAAATAGATCCGTCATTTCTCCCCATCGTGGAGATGGTTACTCTGATCCGAGATTGTGACCTGGCTTCTATTGAAGGCCAAATTTTGACTTTTGACTACATTTTAATTAGGATATTTTCTTTTTAAATATTTTTTTTTTCAAGGGAATTTTAGATATTATGGTTCTCAAATAATACTTATTAACTATAAAATCCTTAAAAAATTAAAATTACGGGTGAAGGTCTTTTGTTACGGTCGGCAATGAACGATTTCTGCGTGGCTTCCGGGCATGGCTTTTTAGCATGGCTTCCCCTCTCAAGCTAAAACCCTCGCCTACAACTACCCCCTCATAATTGCCCGCCCCATACCTTCGCTTATCTCCCTTCCTCTCTTGATTTCGCTCAAAACTATCTCCTTCTTGAACGAATCATCGTGATATATTCGTCATTAGAATTAGTTGGGAAGTCAATGACAGGATCATGACTTATAGAGACCACCGAAACTCCCATCTTTCTCATTCATCCTCTCGGCTCCTACCAGAAATCATTGAGGAAGGTAAGTCTACTTACGTCATTGTTACTCTTCCCAACTGTTGACTACTGTCAAACACCGTCGATCGTCACCAGTTGCCGCTGTCGGCCGTCGGGCGTCAAGGACCCCTGTTTTGCAATGGTTATAATCTGAATATGGTTGTTGTGTCTAATACTTGTATGACAAACCCAACATACAACCACCGACCTCCGTAGCTGCCGACAAACATTAACCACCACTTGTCAGCCACCAGCGAGCACTGTTAGTCGTCCTCATTGGTCGCTGGTGACCATCGACCTCTAGCAACCCCTACTTATAGTTCTTATAGTCCAACTACAAGCTTTTATGGCCAACAATTGTCTTTGTAGAACTAACTAATACTTTTACGACCAACTATTACTATTAAAGCTTATAATTATGGTCTCTGTAGTTAACTACCACTATTATAGTCTTTGAATGCAATTTTTATGGTCAACTACAACGAAATACAACATTTTTGGCTAAATACTATTACAACTTTTAACTACGACCTCTTTAGCCAACTATCATTGTTGTAGCCACCAATTTCAACATTCATAGTCAACCACTGACTTTGTAGCAACCAATTACATCCCGTGTAGCAACCCATTACATGCATTATAACAACCAATTAGAAGAAGATGATGATGATGAATTCCATAGCATGTTATGGACAAAAGACCTGGCAATAACCACCGATCTTCCCAACTGCTAACTACCATCAAACACCGTCAGCCATCACTGCTTGCCGCTGTCGACCACCGGGCCTTGACGACCACTGTTAAGCAATTGTTATAATTCAAATATAGCTATTGCATCTAACCCATTTATTGAAGACCCAAAAAATAACCGCCAGCCTCTGTAGTTGTCGATCACCATTCATCACCACCTGTCGACCACCGACGAGCAACGTCTGCCATCCCCACTTGTCGCTTGTAACCACCAACCTTGAGTGACCCCTACTTACAGCTATTATAGTTCAACTATAGCCTTTGTGACCAATTATTGTCTTTATAGAACCAATTATTGTCTTTATGCCAACTACTACTGTTAAATTTTCCAATTATGACCTGTGTAGTTAACTATCATTATTTCAGCCGTCGAATACAATTGTTATGGCCAACCACTACCTTTGTAGCAACCAAATATAACTTTCGTGGCTAACTACTATTGTTACAGCTTTCAACTACGACCACTTTGGCCAACATCATTATTGTAGCCACTGACTACAACCTTCATAACCAACCACTGAGTTTGTAGCAACCAATTACATCCATTGTAGCAACCTATTAGAAGAAGAAAAAGATAATGAATCCATAGCATGTTATGGATAGAAGACCCGACAATGACCACCGACCTTCCCAACAACTGACTACCATTAAATACCGTTAGTCGTCACTGCTTGCCTTTGTCGACCACCGGACATCGAGGACCCTTGTTTTGCAATTGTAATAATATGAATATGACTGTTGCATCTAACACAAGTATTTCATACGCAACATATGACCACAAGCCTCCGTAGCTACCGACCACAATTAACTACCACTATCAACCACCAGCAAGCACTGTCGGTTGTCCTCACTTGTCGTTGGTGGCCACCTACCTCCAGGCAGTTGTTATAGTCTAACTGCAGCCTTTATTGTCAACTGCTACCTTTGTAGAACCAACTAATGCTTTTATGACCAACTATTACTATTAAAATTTCTAATTATGGCCTTTGTAGTTAACTACCATTATCATAGTCTTCGAATACAATTTTTATGGCCAATTGCTACTTTTGTAACAACCAACTACAACCTTTGTGGCTAACTACTGCTGTTATAACTTTCAACTACGACATTTTGTCAATTATCATTGTTGTATCCACCGACTACAACCTTCATAGTTAACCACTGACTTTGTAGCAACCAATTACATCTATTGTAGCAACAAACTACAGTCTTTGTGGTCAACTACTACTATGATAGTTTCCAACTTGTATAGATAATTGTCGTAATTAAAAACCACTAACCACAATATTTATGGTCAATTATTGTCTTTATAGAAACCAATTATGACCTTTGTGATAGAAGATCAGGCAATAACCACCAACCTTCCCAACCGTTGACTACCGTCAAACACCGTTAGTCATCGCCCCTTATCGTTGTTGACAACTAGACGTCAATGACCACTATTTTGCAAATGTTATAATCCAAATAAGTCGCTCTTCCGGATCATGTGAATGATCAAGAGAATAGAGGAACCAAACAAGCAGGACATACGACAAAAACATGCAAACAAGAGAAAGTGTCATAAATCTCGCAACAATAAGTCAAGTATGTTCACCCAAACAAGATCAAACAGAAGCACCTTAGGTCAATATTCACGAAAGAATACCTTCATAAACTACCCCGAACCAAATATTCAGCTGTGTTTGTCTGTTTTGTGATCTAAAATAATCTCAAAGGGACGTATCTCATTTGGTTAATTATATCATGGGTTGCCCAAGAATACTCTTGATCTAGGGAGTTTTGCTTACATTAGAAGTGATAACTAGCACAGAGCTATAAAAGGATATTTATCTCGCAAGAGAATACTCTAATGCTTTCAAAGCTCTCGCTAAGACATAAAGGGAAGAGTAAGTCTCTCACGGTTCTCACATGGGTAACAGACGCATAAGCATATGGAGCCTGTAAAATAACTGAATCATCCCGATACATCAAAGCACATCCAGGTATAAAGAGCTGAGAACAAATTGTCATATCCTAAACAAACGACAGCTCACTGACAATCAGGTAGTCGAGATTATACTAACGAAGGCAAAAAGGAGTGATATGGCTCACCAGGGGTAGTCAAAGGAAGTGAGGAGGAATTCCTAGATGGTAGAGGTAGATGGGTCAGGGTACCATGGACATGTCATCCCAAGCAACTATGACCCTAAATGAATCTAGTCATGAAAGTAATCAACCCAACAAGGCCAAATAGCCTCGGTCAACAATCCGTGAATTGTGTCATCCATAAGGACATCAGTAGCGTTATGGTCAAATGAACAAAACTCTATCATATGACTATCAGGTGGAGTTCCAAGAGGTGAGACTTATACATGCCAGAGTGGCGAAGATGCAATTGAAAAGAGGAGATATGAGAAATTCAACTACAAAACTGAAAATGCTCCCAATAAAAGGTTTTACTCCACATCTTGGCAAGGAGTCTTCTAACGACATATGCACACTAGACAATCACCTAAGTAGAAATATATGTTAGGCAAGTCAGGTTGGAAAAAACACAGGAGTTTTTCCTTGTAACATGCAAATGATACAGTTATCTAGAACGGTCCTTAAATATTATGAAGGCTCTATTATATGACTTGGGTTTATACCCATAATATGCAACTAATTTTAAAACTGGTCCGAAGGTCATGCAAGGAAGTGAAAAACCGGTTTTAAAAAATCCAGAATCTTTTAATCCTAAATTTTAACTTATTTTGAAATTTGTATTTGAATTTGAGTACGAAATTTATAATTTTAATATCCTTAATGAGCCTAGAGTATAATTTTCGTATTATCCCAGATACAAACAGAAAGAAACAGGAGAAACAATTCATGCATGTAATCATGCAAGAAAAGCAGTAGAATAAACCAAGTGAAATAATAAAAAAACCGGTGTCACTGGGTCAACAACATATCAAAAAAAAAAAAACGATCAAACTTTGCCTATACATGTCAGATCTTAATTTTGTGCATAAACGTAATTTAGAATTAAGGTGCAGTACACGTGCCCGTCGGTCTTGGACCCTCTCACATGGTTTTGTTTGTCTGGTGCCTCGAAACTCGTGTTTATACCTTATTTCTAATACAATAATCACTTAGGACTAAAAGTAGAGAGGAAAAGGAGAAAATAAATATTTGACCTGCATGAAAATAATATTAGCGAAAAAATAAAAAAATATACAATGTATAATTAGTTACATTTTTATCGAGGGAGCTAAATGACACCTACAAGCAAAAGCTTAGTAGAAATCATCACATAGACAGCTTCAAACAGAAGAACACCCTAACATAATACTATTAATATCAAGCATGCAAACACATCATAAAACACAAAGATGAGGTTTGGCCATCACAAGCAAATCAACAAAGAAAAATAAACAGAGATGCCAAAAAAACTACATAGCATCCAAAGTCTTAGGGTCTGTTTGGGAGCGCGGCAGACGAGCTTCCCGACACCCCACAACGAAGTTTAATCGTTTGGGAGCGCGGCAGACGAGCTTCGACTGTGAAGCTGCGAGCATTTTGGCAAAAAGCGGGCCGCGGGATCGGCCCAGCTGCCGGTGTTCCGCGATTGATTTTTACCCCAACTACCCTCGATCGGATTCCGCTTAAGGTTTATTCGCAGCGTTCGTTCGACTTGTTATGCGAAAGCAAGCGTTGTGATCCTTCCCCCTCCATCTTCTCCCGCGTTGCTCGCGTTTCTCTTTGTCTTTGCCGAAACAAAGCCCTGTCCTCTTTCTCCGTCCTGTCCTTCTCGGTTCCCTGCTGTAAGAATTTTTTATCCTATGCGAATGCTTCTTCTTGGATGTTTGATGTTAGATTTGGAATTTGTGAGTTCTACGAAAAAATAAATTTGTGATGTTAGATTTTGATCCTATGCGAATGCTTCTTCTCATCACAGTGGCTCGTTTTTCCGGTTTGGTGAGTTCTATGAATACAAAATTTCAACCCTTGCCTATGGATTGATTCTCAAAGAGGAACTAATATTCATCTTGATCCCGTTTCTTCTCATCATGATCTTGGTATGGGTTGATTGTCAAAGAGGAACAAATATTCATGTTCCCGGTCTTTGAAGCGCATATAATTAATTTACCATATCTTATTTCCACTGCGGCTGTTTAACTCCTTATCTATAATGTAGAATGAAGTTGGCGCGAAAATTTTAGTTGTTGAATGGATTTCATATTGCTAATGCGGTATGGCTTTTGTAAGTACTGTGAAATTTTTTTTTTTCCTTCATTGCTTGGGATCGAGGTGTTCTAGTTGATGAACATTTGCAGATTTTTAAAAAAAAACTTGTATGGCTTTTAAAAGATAATTGTTCAGTCATTTATGTTGCAAATATGTGGATTTGTGAAGCCTATTTCTTCCTTTCCCCGCTCTCTCACTCTCTCTTTCTATAGAGTTATGCACTCTTCATATTCGGAGGCTTTATAAGAATTATTCTATTGAAAAAAAGTACCGTGCTTGAAAGAAATGATGCATATATATCAATTTAATCCTTCTGAAGTTTGGAAGGACCACCACATGGTGGTCTAAAATTTGAGCTTAAAGTGGATATATATCTCTCCCTCTCTCTCTCTCTCTCCCTCTCTCCCTCTCTCTCTCTCTCTAGCTACAGAGTAGTGCACTCTTCATATGTGCAGGATTTATAAGAATTCAATACATCCCTCTCTCCCTCTCTTTCTCTCTAGCTACAGAGTAGTGCACTAACAAGTCATTTCTGGGGCAACGCAGTTGTAGCTGAAAGCTGAAAGGTTGCAGCTGCGCCAAACAGACCCTTAGTCTATCACACAATTTAATTAGAACGTGTCTTAACCAACATCTAAGTGCATAGGATAAAGTTTCTAGGCACATATGACTTTAATGGGATCGTCACATAAGACCATTCCTTAAAATCCAAGGGATCTAAAGGGTGTCGCCCAAAATTAATTTTAAAAAATATGTGACATTACGTATGACTTAATTTGCTACAAATTTTAAAATCATAACAAATGTAATAAATAGAAAAATACGTTTTTTTAGTTTTAAAATAGAGGCTATTAAATACGAACCCATAACATATAATGTGACACGAGTTAAATCCTTTAAATCCTCAACACAGTCAAACTCATGTTGATCCCAATGTGATAACTCGCATTGTTTGCTAGGATCAACCCGACAAACAATGCTCGTTAAGACATCGCGACCAACACGGAGTCACTCGCATATCGAGCCTGACTCACTATCATGCACGCATGCAAATGCAAAATAAAATTTCATCATAGCAAATATACAATAGCATCAAACAATTTCAAAAAAAATGAAAAATAACTAAGCCATGAATATAAGAATATCAATAAATACTAATGCATATAACATCCACCCAAACATCTATAGATACAATTGTCTCATCCAGATTTCATCTCTAATATAACTTCCCCATAAATTTCATGTTTTTATTACTTTTTCACCATAAAAATCCCTCTTTTAGGACACTTACATTTACATTGCTACACAACACCTGATTCTCGTGTATTTACATATCTAACGCCTAATCTTTACTTTTCTTTATATTTATACCATCCAAATCTTTCATGTCACATCTAAATTATCACTATTTTAACTTAAAAAAAAATGAAATACACATTTTAATGCATAAATGAGATAGATATAGAAAAACTAAAATGTAAAACCCCATGATTCAGAGCAGAGAAAATCAACTGCTAACACTCATAAATCATAAAGAATATCAAGCATTTTTTTTTTTTAAATGGGAGGGAAATAAAACCTTAAGATCATGGATAAAAATGGTTAGAGGCTGCTACATCTCTCCAAGATGATGATTACTTCTAATTACAAGAATTCCAACACTAGCCACTATACATTCCTCAACACCAACCAACTCTACTCGCCACACAAGAAAATAATAATAATAATAATAATAATTNTGATGATTACTTCTAATTACAAGAATTCCAACACTAGCCACTATACATTCCTCAACACCAACCAACTCTACTAGCCACACAAGAAAATAATAATAATAATAATTAAAAAAAAAAAGAAAATAATGAAAAACCAACTCATAACCCCATTTTATAATAGCCCTTTTTTTTTTCTTTTTTTTTAAAGGGCTAAAATAAAATATTAGCCACATATACAGCTAACTTGATCAGTGGGAAATTTGGCAGTGCCATGATTTTAATTTTTCTTTTCTTACCATTTTTAGATTGGGGGNTAATAATTAAAAAAAAAAAGAAAATAATGAAAAACCAACTCATAACCCCATTTTATAATAGCCCTTTTTTTTCTTTTTTTTTTAAAGGGCTAAAATAAAATATTAGCCACATATACAGCTAACTTGATCAGTGAGAAATTTGGCAGTGCCATGATTTTAATTTTTCTTTTCTTACCATTTTTTGATTGGGGAAGGAATGAATGATTTAAGAAGTGGAGGTGTTCAGTGAGCTGCATCAGTGCCGGTGCAGCTTGCAGTGCTGGATCTGTCAGCCATCCTCACATTGTATTGTTCGTAAATCCTGGCTCTGTTTTCTGCCCACCATTGCTCTGCTTGTTTCTCACTGAATCTCTTCCGGCTGGGTTCGGTTTAAGAAAAAATGATTAATTAAATATATAAACAGGATCATTAAAATTCTAAAAATAGAAATAAGACGGTAGCTGATTCAAAATACATTTGGAGATGTGATAGAGTTATACATAGAAATTAGAGCAAAATAATAAATTTATTTCTCCAAAGCGAAAACAATAAAACCACGAACACATAAAATAAAGGATAAACACCTGTAATTTGAGAGAGAGATGATCTCTCCCAATTTATACAATTCGAGAGGTAAGAAATATCTCCCAAAACCTAAACCTAAGACTCATGATAATAATCTCATGCATCCCCCTAAACCTAAATTATTAAGCCTTATTTATACCAAAGAATAATTAATAAGAAAAGACAAATTTGTCCTTAGGCTAGGCACTGATGTAAAAATACTGCCCTCCAAAAAAGATACATTGTTTTCAAGGTGGGAAAAGCTGCAGTTGGATCAAGTCATGTGGCTCCGGCTCATAAACTGACTTGAGTCTGGTTTTCGCCGTCAACACTGACACACTCCTGACAACCTTCTTCAACTTTTTAAAAGCAGGTCATCAATTTCCCACACTGAAAGTTATACTTTTTCAATTTCTTCGTCCGCGGTCACACAATCGAATTATAATCCTTCACGAATTTCTGGTAGTATCCTGTAAGTCCCATAAACATTCTCAACCCTTTCCAAGTCTTAGGTATTGGCTCCTCCACAAACTATCTACAACCTTCAATAGATCCGCTGACACTAGAGTTTTGCATAAACAAGGATCACCACAAAGTACTATTGTCTTATCTCCCTCCTGAAGCTATATGGCCAAAAGTTTTCAGTTCACCTTAGTCTCCCATACAAATTGCAAATATTTCATACTCAATATCACTTCAATGCTCTCTAAATCCAAGGAAAGAAAAACTTCAATCATCTAAATGTCTAGCAATGTTAAAATAACTCATTTAAAAACCCCCCTACTCTTCTCTACCTGGCCTGTCCTCATCATGACTTTAAAATTTCCAATGTCCACCATATTAGCCCCAATTGCTTCACTATTTGAGTAAATATGAAGTTGTGGGTGGCCCTACTATCTATCAACACAACTACGTCCTGCTCTTTGAATTACCCCTGAAGTTTCATAGTGCGGTTTGGCATTAATCCGACCATCGAGTTTAGTAAGACTTTTGCTAAATCTAAGTGAGGGTGTTCCTCCTTCACCACGACCTTCTTTATTTCTGCATCCTGTGTCCTCGTCACATACAGTAAGAATTTATAATGTTTGGTCCTTTAAAATGGTGTCTTCAGAAAAAACTTCTAATCACACAGAAAATATAGCCCTTTGGCCCGCTTCTCCTGAATCTTTCAATGTAAGTCGTTAGAGTCTTGTCTCGGTCGTAGTCTTTTCTTCCTGCCTTGTAGATCCTCTCTCTTCTGGACTTCCACTGTTTGAGCTTCAGATATCATCATGGTTGTAGTAGTTCGGTATGGTGCTCCACCTATGTTGCTCCTAATAGTCTATTTTGTTACATTATTATCTTCAATTAACTGCGCTGATTTCAAAGTTTCTCCCAATCTTCAAGGTCTCAACATGAGAACTGATGCTTGAATCTTTAGCTTCAACCCTTTCATGAAATTGCCTTCTAACACTTCTTCTGATATCCCTCTCAAATGATCAGATAACATCTCAAATTTCTCCCTATAATCCATGACAGATCATTCCTGGACTAATGCAAAAAATAGTTCGTGTAATCCCCTTCCCGTGTGGTTCTAAGGCACTCTCACAAGCAGACCTTAAATTCTTCCCATGTCCAGATTGACTGACGTTCTCTTCACTGATACCCTTATGGAGCTTTTCCTTCCAAAGACAGTTGTCACCACCATCAACATTATCTTCCTCCATCAGCCTATTAATAGCAAATTATCTCTCCACACGATAAACCCAACCATATGCATCATCTCATTCAAAGAAAGGTATCTACAACTTCCTCATGTGTGAAACTCCTTCCCAATTTCCTTAACCGAAGGTCATTCCACCAATAAGGCGGGGGTTGGGTTCCCTTTCTTGATTCATATTGACTTCTCTTCTCCCACAAGTCAAGCGCACCCAATAATTAGCTCCCCCGTCCCCATAAGCCACGAATTGCCTTCTACGTTGAAGGTTGCTGCAACAAATGACACTGGTGTGGTTGGATGCAGCCCTCTGTCAGGGTCTGACCAGCCTGTTTCTGGTCAAAATCCTTCAAATTGATCTTTTCCTGCTCCGAATCGCTTGTCGTATCATTTTGCATGCTGCCTTCGTTTCAGTCGTCTGGATATCTGATGTTCGATTCTGTTTCCAATCCTTAACCCGATTTTGCAGCCCCAGATCTACATGTGGCTGATGTGATGCTAAGTCTTTTGATTGTTGATACTCATGTTCATTCCAGACGCATCAATCGATACCGCTACAGGCAACGGAGGGTTTGTGAGTCGCTACAATCTCCTTTCTCATTTCTTTGAGGACTGTGAATCTCCCCGCCATTCCATATGTGATTTGATTGACATCTTCAGCTAGTTTTTTCTCCAAAGCATCCACCTTTTTGGCTGTTGTTATTCCTGAAAAATTTTGAAATTCCTTTATGTTGAAATAAAGAGATTAAGAATTTATGAATGCAAATTAGTGTTCGCGGAACTCTGGATTTCGCAATCCTGAAATTCTTGTACGTGGCTCAGTGGAACTATTGGAAGCCGTATGGAACTCCAAAAGGTGCAATCCAAATTCCTATAGATCGCAAATTCCGATCATGAGTTTCCGTCACAAGCGACGCGGAACTCCTTTACGTGGTGATCTCAATCGCCAGTTTTGATCAAAAGTGGCGCAAAACTCCTGTACATCACAATCTATCAACTTCACTGCGATTTGACTTCACAATCCCGTCTTGGCTTCCTTTCTAGAAAAAAATTGTGACTGTACGTAAATTTGTACGGCTCAATCCCCACATTTGTGTCTCAACTAATTCTTCCCGTGACAGTATCAAACGTTGCACTTGAATGCAATACAGTCATCATTTTCCCAGCTAGCTTGTATTGCGCCATTATCACAAGATACACAATCCCGTTAAAGGTTTTCCAATTATCTCTTATGATGACTATATCGCAAGGTCGATTTCATCGCTCACGCCATGTACGCTGCACCTCGATCTCGTCATTGGCTTCCCAGATCGCCAAAATCACAACTATTTTGTGAATTAGGTTACGAAGGTGGTGACTCAATGGTTCTCCCATAAATCTCCAACTTTCATACTGGTTTGGTAAGATTCTCCACAAAAATTTGGACAAAACAAATGTTTTATTTCTCCAAAGCTAACAATGCAGTCACGAACATTAAACTAAAAGATAGACACCTAAAATTGGTGATCTCTCCAACTTCCTACAATTCAAGAGGTAGAAAATATATTCCAAACCCTAAACTTAAGATTCAGAGTAATAATCTCATGCATCTCCCTAACAATAAAATATTAAGCCCTATTTATACCAAAAAATAAAAAATAATAAAAAATAAATCGCAATTAGGCTAATAAAAGACCCTTAGGCTAGGCTCCGGCGTAACAAGATCATGTACATAAAATTTGAGGGGCATTTACATACATACCACTCAATTCCTATGTATTTACATATCTAATGCCTAGACTTTACTTTTTACATTCATATCACCCAAATATTTCATACCAAAAAAAAAAATTTCACTATTTTAACTTCTAAAAAGTAAAGTACATATTTTCATTCATAGGTAATGTGGCATAGATGTAAACATTAAAGTGTAGGTGTTACCCCCTCCCCCCTAAACCTAAGATTCAAAGTAATAATCTCATGCACCTCCCTAACCATAAAATATTAAGCCCTATTTATACCAAACAATAATAAATAATAAAAAATAAATCGCTCTTAGGCTAATAAAAGACCCTTAGGCTAGGCTCCGGCGTAACAAGATCATGTACATAAAATTTGAGGGGCATTTACATACATACCACTCAATTCCTATGTATTTACATATCTAATGCCTAGACTTTACTTTTTACATTCATATCACTCAAATATTTAATACCAAAAAAAAAAATCACTATTTTAACTTCTAAAAAGTAAAGTACATCTTTTCATTCATAGGCATGGTGGCATAGATGTAAACACCCACCAAATTTCACCTCAAATTTCTATTAAGTTAATTAAGATCGAGTGCTTATATATTGTACTCGTCGAATATGATAACCGTGTAGGTTGATGCCAATTTGCTTTGTTTCATAGGTTTTTGTTTTCCAAGTTGTTTAATATAGCATGANCGTAAATCCTGGCTCTGTTTTCTGCCCACCATTGCTCTGCTTGTTTCTCACTGAATCTCTTCCGGCTGGGTTAAGTTTAAGAAAAAATGATTAATTAAATATATAAACAGGATCGTTAAAATTCTAAAAATAGAAATAATATGGTAGCTGATTCAAAATGCTAACTTCTGTTCTAATCCATTTGGAGATGTGATAGAATTATACATATAGAAATTAGAGCAAAATAATCAAATTATTTCTCCAAAGCAAAAACAATAAAACTACGAACACATAAAATAAAGGTTAAACACTTGTAATTTGAGGGATAGATGATCTCTCCCAATTTATACAATTCGAGAGGTAAGAAATATCGCCCAAAACCTAACCCTAAAACTCACAATAATAATCTCATGCATCCCACTAAACCTAAATTATTAAGCCTTATTTATACCAAACAATAATAAATAATAAAAGACAAATTTGTCCTTAGGCTAGGCATTGATGTAAGAATACTGCCCTCCCAAAAAGATACATTGTTTTCAAGGTGGGAAAAGCTGCAGTTGGATCAAGTCATGTGGCTCCCGCTCATAAACTGGCTTGAGTCTAGTTTTCGCCGTCAACACTGACACGCTCCTGACAACCTTCTTCAACTTTTTAAAAGCAGGTCGTCAATTTCCCACACTGAAAGTTATACTTTTTCAATTTCTTCATCCAAAGTCACACAATCGAATTATAATCATTCACAAACTTCTGGTAGTATCTTGTAAGTAACTCCTTCCAAGTCTTACGTATTGGCTCCTCCACAAACAATATGCAACCTTCAATAGATCCGTTGACACTAGAGTTTTGCACAAACAAGGATCACTACAAAGTAATACTGTCTTATCTCCCTCCTGAAGCTCTATGGTCAAAAGTTTCCAATTCACCTTAGTCTCCCATACAGATTGCAAATATTTCATACTCAATATCACTTCAGTGCTCTCTAAATCCAAGGAAAGAAAAACTTCAATCATCTAAACGTCTAGCAATGTTAAAATCACTCATTTACAAACCCCGCTACTCTTCTCTACCTGGCTCATCCTCATCATGACTTTAAAATTTCCAATGTCCACCATATTAAGCCCCAATTGCTTCACTATTTGAGTAAAGATGAAGTTATGGGTGGCCCTACTATCTATCAACACAACTACATCCTGCTCTTTGATTTACCCCTGAAGTTTCATAGTGTGGTTTGGCATTAATCCGACCATTGAGTTCTGTAAGACTTTGGCCAAATCTAAGTGAGGGTGTTCCTCCTTCACCACAACCTTCTTTATTTATGCATCCTTTGTGTCCTCCTCACATATAGTGAGAATCTGTAATGTTTGGTCCTTAAAATGGTGTCTTCAGAAAAAACTTCTAATCACACAGAAAATATAACCCCTTGGCCCGCTTCTCCCGAATCTCTCTCTGTAAGTCGTTTGAGTTTTGTCTCGATCGTAGTCTTTTCTTCATGTCTTGTAGATCCTCCCCCCTCTGGACTTCCACTATTTGAGCTTCAGATATCATCATGGTTGTAGTAGTTTGGTATGTTGCTCCTAATAGTCTTTTTTGTTACATTATTATCTTCAATTAACTGCGTTGATTCCAAAGTTTCTCCCAATCTTCAAGGTCTCAACATGAGAAGTGATGCTTGAATCTTTAGCTTCAACTCTTTCATGAAGTTGCCTTCTAACACTTCTTCTGATATCCCTCTCAAACAATCAGATAACATCTCAAATTTCTCCCTATAATCAATGACAGATCCTTCCTGGACCAATGCAAAAAATAGTTCGTGTAATCCCCTTCCTGTGTGGTTCTAAGGCACTCTCACAAGTAGACCTTAAATTATTCCCATGTCCAGATTGACTGACGTTTTCTTCACTGATACCCTTATGGAGCTTTTCCTTCCAAAGACAGCTGCCACCATCATCAATATTATCTTCCTCCATCAGCCTATTAATAGCAAATTATCTCTCCATACGATAAACCCAACCATATGCATCATCTCATTCAAAGATAGGTATCTACAGCTTCTTCATGCGTGAAACTCCTTCCCAATTTCCTTAACCGAAGGTCATTCCACCAATAAAGCGGGGGTTGAGTTCCTTTCTTGATTCATATTGACTTCTCTTCTCCCTTAAGTCAAGCACACCCAATAATCAGCTCCCCCGTCCCCATAAGCCACGAATTGCCTTCTGCGTTGAAGGTTGCTGCAACAAATGACACTGGCGTGGTTGGATGCAGCCCTCTGTCAGAGTCTAACCAGCCAGTTTCGGGACAAAATCCTTCAAATTGATCTTTTCCTGCTCTGAAGCGCTTGTCTTATCATTTTGCATGCTACCTTCATTTCAGTCGTCTGGATATCTGACGCTCGATTCTGTTTCCAATCCTTAACCCGATTTTGCAGCTCCAGATCTACATGTGGCTGATGTGACAGTAAGTTTTTTGATTGTTGATATTCCTGTTCGTTCCAGACGCATCGCTCGATACCGCTACAGGCGACGGAGGGTTTGTGAGTCGCTACAATCTCCTTTCTCATTTCTTTGAGGACTGTGAATCCCCCCTCCATGGTCGAGAAACGTCCTTTCATTCCATATGTGATTTGACTGACATCTTCAGCTAGTTTTTTCTCCAAAGCATCCACCTTTTTGGCTGTTGTTATTCCTGAAAAGTTTTGAAATTCCTTTATGTTGAAATAAAGAGATTAAGAATTTACGAATGCAAATTAGTGTTTGCGGAACTCTGAATTTCGCGATCCTGAAATTCTTGTACGTGGCTCAGTGGAATTATTGGACGCCGTATGGAACTCCAAAAGGCGCAATCCAAATTCCTATAGATCGCAGATCCCGATCATGAGTTTCCGTCACAAGCGACGCGGAACTCCTTTACGTAGTGATCTCAATCGCCAGTTTCGATCAAAAGTGGCGCAAGACTCTTGTACGTCACAATCCATCAACTTCACTGTGATTTGACCCCGCAATCCCGTCTTGGCTTCCTATCTAGAAACAATTTGTGACTGTACGTAAATTTGTACGGTTCGATCCCCACATTTGTGTCTCAACTAATTCTTCCTGTGATAGTATCAAACGTTGCACTTGAATGCAATACAATGATCATTTTCCTAGCTAGCTTGTATTGCGCCAGTATCACAAGATACACAATCCCGTCAGAGGTTTTTTAATTAGCTCTTATGATGACTGTATCGCAAGGTCGATCTCATCGATCACGCCATGTACGCGGCACCTCGATCTCGTCGTTGGCCTCCCAGATCGCCAAAATCACAACTATTTTGTGAATTAGGTTACAAAGGTGGTGACTCTATGCGGTGATTCAATAGTTCTCCCATAAATCTACAACTTTCATAAAAATTTGGGCAAAACAAATGTTTTATTTCTCCAAAGCAAACAATACAGTCACAAACATTAAACTAAAAGATAGACACCTAAAATTGGTGATCTCTCCAACTTCCTGCAATTCAAGAGGTAGAAAATATATTTCAAACCCTAAACCTAAGATTCAAAGTAATAATCTCATGTATCTCCCTAACCATAAAATATTAAGACCTATTTATATCAAAGAAAAATAAATAATAAAAAATAAATCGCTCTTAGGCTAATAAAAGATCTTAGGCTAGGCTCCANTTTCTTGCTTATATTATAAAATAGTTTTATTCAGCTCTCATCAGATTTCCTAATTCAGCATGTTCCAAACCCCAATATTTAAAAAAGTGGTTTAGCTTCGATCCAAGTTGGTAGTCAACAATATTGTTTGATCAATGCTTTGATATTTGTTCTTTCCTTCGATAAATTTTTTGTTTGTTGTTGTATGTAGTCTTATTTATTGATCAGCGTTGCTGGAGTTAGCCCAAAATAGCAAAGACAACAAGCAAATATTATTACTGGAGACAAGAAAGCCAATAGGCAATTACAACAAACACACCATATTGGAGAAAATAACACTCGACTCAATAAGGATTGTCTCTCCAAAAGGGTTAGAGAAAGAGCTAGCAAGGGAGAGGTGGCAAGTAGGTGGTTGTAAGGTGGCAGTGGCACAGGGGTTAGAAGGGTTGTTGGAAGATGGAAGATGGATGTTGGTGGCATGGAACTGTGTGGGAGGCGTTGCAGAGGAACGATCAAGTGTTGTTTTTGAGTTAGGGTTCTACTGTGGTGGCTGCAAAGGAAGAATGCGGGGGAGGGGGAGACTCAGGATGAATACTCCATTGAGAACAAATTATAACTAAAGCACCACTCGACTCTTACAAGAAGATCATCACCTTAGATGAGCTACAGCAAGAGCACCACCCGCTTTTGGATACAATCCTAGAAGGGAGAAAAAATGCATTTGTATTTGTTCCGGTAGAAAACATTTGCAAAAAAACTGAAAATTNCTTTCAGTCGAATAGAGCATCGAGCTTTGAATTCCTTCCCATCTTCTGAATTCCTCTTCTCTCTCATGATTTGGCCCCTCCCTCGCAGCTAGAGTGGCTTGGCAAGCAACCAACGACATTTGCTACAATGTCAAGGCATGAGTAGGCAAACCGAGCGGCGCACAGGTTAGCCGCGGACCGTGTTTCGAAGCTCCAGGACAATTTCTAAGTGTGAATCCCATGTCCTTTGAGAGTTTTATTTCCTTACTCACCCTTCTGTTTTGATATTTATCATATTTTTTGTGTTTTTCCCATTTTTGGTAGCTGTCGGAGGCCTTGATTTTATGACGAAAGTGTTGTAATTGATTTTGCGAGCTTCTAAGAATATCTTAGCATGAAATAAAAGAAAAGTAAGGATTGAGGTGATATGAAGGACAAAAAGTGAAATTGGTNATTTATCATATTTTTTGTGTTTTTCCCATTTTTGGTAGCTGTCGGAGGCCTTGATTTTATGACGAAAGTGTTATAATTGATTTTGCGAGCTTCTAAGAATATCTTAGCATGAAATAAAAGAAAAGTAAGGTTTGAGGTGATATGAAGGACAAAAAGTGAAATTGGTGCTTTCGTAAATGCAAATTTATGCTGAAAAAACCCTTCTAAGTTATGTTTCGACAAGTGTATTTTTGAATTAAAACATGTTATAAGCCCAAATTTCATGAATTTTTTAGATATCTATGTTTCCTAAGTTGTGTTTATGAGGTTACGGACTCGAGACGAGCGTGTGGGAACTCATCATAAGGCTGCTCCATCAAGTCAAGTGAAATAATCATGTTTTAATTTTAAAAAATAATCTTTTATAAGTTTTCAAATTATTTTTATTTTGACACATGCGTTTAGAATTTTCTGCATATTGTGAATAGATACCTGCAATTGAATATATGAATGCACGTTACTTTTGATACATGTAATGTCTTATAAATACTTGACAAAGAAATGAATTCCCTGCAAGCATTTATTATGTTTCATGTCTATGATACAGGTAATGTCTAATAAATGCTTGACATAGAAATAATCATTTAAATGTCACAAGAAATGTTAGCGGTAGACTATAACATGAGTACTTGCAAGTACACTATGCAGAGAAGTATTCTCGGCTACTAATATTTATATGTGAACAAAACATTGGGAATCGTTGGGATTAAGAGGTAACAAAACATCATAAAATTGTGGGTATCAGGGGAGCTATTTATAACTTCTATGTTGGAGGAAGTTCAAATTTTATCAATAGTTTATATAGCATTTGTAGCATGATGACAACCCATTATAAAAGAACATGAAAATAATTAAACCATATACATTAAACAAGTGACATTATTATAATGTCTCTATGGAATGACATTGCTACCAATGATTTCATGCTTAGGACCTACATCTTACACTATAGTTTTTGTTTTTATACTATACATACATGTTAATTTTTCATGTTCTCTGTTATGCTAGTATATTATGAATTGTGTGCAAACATTTATTGTTTCATGCTAGCATGCACGTTTTGTTTTTATGTATAAAATCTTATTTTAGCCCTAATTATTTCTCTAAGCTTGTTGTTGCTCATTTGCATTGTTGCATTCCAGATGAGGGCAACGAGCACCGGAGCGAGTAGCCAAATGTGTCTTTGTACAGCTTTTGCATGATAGTTTTAGGAGCTTATGCTTATGTTTTGGTTACGTATTTTTATTATATTGGATTTAACAGCTCAATGTAGTTTTCATGTTTTGAATGATATGATTTTCATGCCTCTGAGCATGTAGATGAAATGAAATTTATCACATATGTTGTGGCGATCTAGTTAGACTAATTCATCACTAACTGAGTTCTGATTAAAAATGTTATGACGAGTGCTGTTAAGAATTGATCAGACCAAATTGTCAACCTCTATTGCAACACGATTGACCCTATCAGGGGGGTTAGTTGGGGAGTGACAATGAGTATTAAATATATTGTGACAAAGCCACTATTACTCCCAAGATGTCTCAGACTTAAGGACTCCACAAGTATATCTCCCTCATTTAGTAAAAGCTGGTACTCCATTTCTTTAGTTGTTTCCTCATCACAAACTTCCTCCACTGCACCTTACTTAGTGTAGGACATGACTCAGCTCATTGGGCAACTAGAGGATATGTGCTCAAATCAATGACACTTGAAGCATTTTCTAGTTAGGATTATAGTACGTGTGCTACTCTTTCGAGACTTCCCACTTTGAGTGGTTCTGTCATTATCCTGACCAATATCAACTCCATGAGGCGTGTTATTGCTGATGTGTCCAACTATGAGTGGTTGTCTGAAGGACGGTGGTTGCCTATTATACTTTTGTTGTCCACTTTCATTGCTGAAGTCTACACATCCCTCAGTGTCCAATAGGATTGCAAGTAAACCACATTATTGATGGCGAGCTTTAGGTATCCCAAATATTGGCTATGGTGTGCTCCTTTGGCTCTATTAGATCACATTTCAACTTGAGTTGCATAAACTCCATTGTGTAACCATCCACCTATAGCTCTTATTGAAGGTAGTTAAGCTACAAAGAATATCCTTTCAGTACTGCATGGGTAGGTACTGTCACAACATCACCTTCATTTTTCCCAAGAAGTGATTATATCACATCCTTCTCTCTGTCTCTCTCTCTTCATGTTCTCCCACAACAAAAAAACATTTTTCTTCTGCTTGATGGTAAAGAAATTCACTTTTCTGTCATGGAGAATCTCCTTATATTCAAAGATCTGCTCAACAATTTACAT
This sequence comes from Phalaenopsis hybrid cultivar, assembly GCA_002079205.1. Lineage (NCBI taxonomy): Eukaryota > Viridiplantae > Streptophyta > Magnoliopsida > Asparagales > Orchidaceae > Phalaenopsis > Phalaenopsis hybrid cultivar. Next base: position 40,663 of record JXCR01084764.1, on the reverse strand, counting down.
CCACTTGAAGAAATCATTTGAATTCATTCTTTCCTTGATGTCCGGTAGGTCCATCTTCATCCCCAGACTTTATAACCTCAAATAGGCATGTCATCCCTTTATCATCTGGAAGGCACCACATCTATCTATCCTCTAATAAGTGCATCATCTCTGTATAATCTAACAGGCACCTCATCACTGTATGCTCCAGCGGACACCCCATCTCGAGGCCTCTGCTAATACAATACCCCAAAGTATTGTGGTATGTTTATTTCTCCACTAGAATTGTTCCAACAAAGGGATTTAGGCGTTCTTCTTCCTCACTTTCATATATTTCATTAATATGGCTGACGGTGACCCCACCTTGGGTTTTTTCCTCAGTGGAATCGAGCCGATGTAACACTTAGCGGAGTAGTCGTTATATGTCGTCCATGGTAAACTCTTTATCAGATTATGGTAATTGGCTCCTCAAAGGCCTGGTTAAGATTGTGGGTGTAGGTAGGTGGAATGTGTGTAGGGTTGAAGGAAAAAACAATTTTTATTGGGGGGCAAGGGGGGAGAGAGAGATAGGGGGATGCTAAGAACCCGAAAATAGAACTAGGGTTAGGCTAGATCTGATACCAAATGAGACTAGAATTAAACCAAAACACAATAGAGAAAGTGAATATTATTACTGAAAGCATATAGACTGTAGCAGTCAAATACACTTGAATGAGAAATTAAAATGACAAAAACTCACATTAGGGCTCGATTCGTGGGTGATGGAAGTTAGCTAGGTTGTCAGGGAACCAAGGTAGATGGCAAATGAATTGTGGGTGGTTGGGACAGCAAAAGAAGGGGCTGAAATTGCATTGTCAGTAAAGCTTAGGGTTGGGACAGCGAGGGGCAACGAAGGGGAAGGGTTGTGGACTGCAGGTGTGGAGGCAGCAAGAGGGGACAACAAGGACGACAAGATAGGATGCAGTATAGGTGGAATAAACATGGAAAGAAAGTTGGACCGCAAGAAAATAGAAAATTTGTTGTTTTTCGGATAGTAGCAAAGAGTCAGTGACTGGAAGGGACAATTGCAAATGGAGGCGGTGGTGGCTGGTGCTGGGGAGCTGTAGGAAGATAGTCGGAATATTGTCCGATGGTTCCGGTAGTGAGGAATGAAGGCGACGAAAGTGGGGAGGAATGCGAAGGACNTGTCAGTAAAGCTTAGGGTTGGGACAGCGAGGGGCAACGAAGGGGAAGGGTTGTGGACTGCAGGTGTGGAGGTAGCAAGCGGGGACAACAAGGACGACAAGATAGGATGCAGTCTAGGTGGAATAAACATGGAAAGAAAGTTGGACCGCAAGAAAATAGAAAATTTGTTGTTTTTCGGATAGTAGCAAAGAGTCAGTGACTGGAAGGGACAATTGCAAATGGAGGTGGTGGTGGCTGGTGCTGGGGAGCTGTAGGAAGATAGTCGGAATATTGTCCGGTGGTTCCGGTAGTGAGGAATGAAGGCGACGAAAGTGGGGAGGAATGCGAAGGATGAAAAAGCCCGAGATAAATACCACGGTAAAAATGAACTATAGCCGAAGCATTACTCAATCTTTAAGAAGCAGATCACTACCTTGGACGAGCTATAGCTGATGCACCACCCACCTTTGGACACAATCCTGAACAGGGAGAAAGAGGATGCCAACAGTAACTCTCCTGCGGATTGACTTGCTAAAAATGCAGGGGAGACTTGTCACGTTGGCACACATCCCACTGCCCATCTTCGGAGACTCATCATTGGAGATACTTTAAATCTTCCCTACATTCGTTTCTAAGTTTTAAATCTTCCCTACATTCCCTATATTTTCGGTTTGGCTGGACTTTGCTGTTTTTCTCTCATTTTTTGGCTTTTTGGTTGGCTTGGCTGATTTTGCAATGTTTTGCAGGGGGATCTCTTTTTCGAAGACAAAGGCTGGGATGGAGACCTTGTCCTCTCTTGGACGCGGCATAGAGTACGCCTCCTGTTCATGAANTTGGCTTGTTGGTTGGCTTGGCTGGTTTTGCAATGTTTTGCAGGGGGATCTCTTTTTCGAAGACAAAGGCTGAGATGGAGACCCTGCTCTTGGACGCGGCATAGAGGACGCCTCCTGTTCATGACCTTTTCCTTTTTGTTTTCCTTCAAATACTTCCATGATATAAAAGCACACAAGACTACCTTTTTCTTTTGGCTCTTTTTTCTAGTTTTCTGGGTATACTTGTATTTTGGAAGCTATTTTTGTGTGAGTTGTACTTGGGGAAGAGGGACCCCTAGGGGTGAGTCTAATGTATTTCTTTTTGTGTTTTCTAGATGGGGACCCTCCCCCCCAAACCTTGTACCTTATTTTAATTATTAACGCGTAGGGAGCCACCGATGCTCGTTCCCAATATATATATATAAATTCAGGGTAAAGATCTTTCCTTTTTGTGTGTGTTGTACCGTATGGGTTGGGTGCCTATTTGGGTCCACTCATACAACTTATCTGTATCCTTTTCTGTTTAATAAAATTGCCTTGGGCATTTTATAAAAAAAAATATATTCAGAGTAAAGATCAGTGGGCCTCGATCTAATTACGAGGAAACTTCATACTAGGAAGCGATGATTGGTCTCTCCCTAGCCTGGATGGAACCGATCCTGCCGTGACTTTTGTCACGTCCGTGACTTTCGTCGATCTAAATCAAGAGACCCATGCATCACCCCAGCTCGTCACTAATAAGGAAAGCAACGAAGAAAACATTACGTATGAAAGCCTCTTCTGTCCATCTGTTTCCTCTCATGATCAAGTTTCTCACTAAATAGGTCTGGTTGGGGTCACTTGTGAAGGCCACGAAGGAATCACTGAATACAGAGACCTCTAAAACTTTTAATATCCTTCTATTGATCCTAGCTTCTTTCTCTCATTTGTTAATCCTTCATGCACAAAATGCAAACCAATGGGAAACCGTGGCTAGGGCTAGCAAAAAAACCAATGACACGATCATTACATACAAAGACTTCCAAAAATCATGTTCACCTCTCCTTTNCTAGCTTCTTTCTCTCATTTGTTAATCCTTCATGCACAAAATGCAAACCAATGGGAAACCGTGGCTAGGGCTTGCAAAAAAACCAATGACACGATCATTACATACAAAGACTTCCAAATATCATGTTCACCTCTCCTTCCATTGCTTGAACCAATCCTACCTTCTCTGCTACCTCAAGCCCAACCCAAATAAACCTGTATTGCACCAGCCAGAAATCCCTGTGTACACACAAACCCGATTTCCACATTTTATTGTGCTTGTCTATCTTCACTTTACCAAATAGCCCCTCCCAAAATAAATGTAAAGATCAGAGAAAAATATAAAATAGAAAGAATTATGTGGTAATTCATGGCTCATAGAATTTTATTTATTTTTATGGTAACTACCTCACAAGCAAAGGTACAAATGCAAAGAGATTGTGCTCACATTATTTTCTCCCAGGTTAATCAAAGATCTACGCGTGTCTTATAGGCACCCTTTATGGTCACAATGTCTCACCACACTGATCAATTANCCTCACAAGCAAAGGTACAAATGCAAAGAGATTGTGCTCACATTATTTTCTCCCAGGTTAATCAAAGATCTATGCGTATCTTATAGACCAATGGATTAGGCACCCTTTATGGTCACAATGTCTCACAACACTGATCAATTAATCTTATATACAATTGGGCAGGCTAGGCGCCCCAATGCAAATTTATATCACATGGTCTAATTCTCTTTCCCATTAATATTGAATTTGACAAGACTTATATTTTAAAAATTTTAAGTTGATAAACTTCAAATAATTTACAAAAATAAGTGTTTTTAAATGTCTAAAACCTTGATGATGGCTAGTTGATAGAAAATTTCAATCAAAAATATCAATTTTCAAAAACTTTAATTTCAAAGTGAAATTAAATAAATTCAAATAATAAAATTCACGAACTCAATTTTTTGTAAGCATAATAGAATTGACAAGGTTCATATACAAACATATGTTCAAACTAAGCCTGATCCTTTACAAGAAAAAAGTAAATTCAAAAAAGTTTAAATCAATCAATCAAATCCCTAGTGATGGCCAGGTTGTTGATAGAAGATGCAGTTGTTGGAGACTAAATTCAAAATTAAGTTAAAAATAATATTGAATAAGCTCAAATGATATAAACTATGAACACAATCCTCTATAAACAAGCAGAGTGGGCAATGTTCGAATACAATCATATGTCAATCTTANAGCTCAAATGATATAAACTATGAACACAATCCTCTATAAACAAGCAGAGTGGGCAATGTTCGAATACAATCACATGTCAATCTTAAACTTTATCCTTTACAAGCAAGATGTAAAGTTNTATATATATATATATATATATATATATTTATTTATTTTTTGAAAAGCACAAGGGCTAAATCTATTAAAAAAGGAAATATACACAAAGGTTGTATGAGAGGGCCCAATAGAGGCTCCCTACCCATACGATACAACACACACAAACACCCCAAATGAGAAAAGATACAGAGAAACCCAAACAAAGAAAAGATACCAAAATCGCAGAAAATAAGTTGCTAGGGACGAGCCAGTTTAGTCCTGCCTCTGTCTCTAGTTCTAGGGCGAATCCACATAACAAATTGTTGAGTGTCGAGCTATTTCCCGAAGTAACCAAAGTATCATCCATTAGGTTCCCAAGCTGAAGTTTACTTCCAATCTTTTTTTTTTCCTCCTTGAATAGACCTGTCATTCCTCCTCAGAAGACTGACTCATCTGATCATCGTGTTGATAAACAAAACGCCGGGTAGATAAAAACCGATGAGCACCAGAAGAAGGATTGTCAACTGTTGCAACGACTGTAGGTTTTAGCGTGTGTGAAGCATGAATTGTCTCCTCTTCACCTAATGCTTCCTGCAACTAAGGAGGGTTTGAAAGTGTAGGTTGCTTCGCAGGGCCACCAACTTCTCATCGATCGCAGGAATAGTATTTTCAGGGGGGGAGGGTCCACAGGGGCAATTAAATCAGACACCATAACTAGTTTTGTGGTAGTTCCAAATGGAACAAATATGTTCAAAGCAGTGGGGTCAGACCATACTTATTCACTTGATCTTTAGATTTCAAATTAGGTTGAAGCTTATAGCACTTATCAAGGTTGTGCCCAAACATCTTACAATGAGAACAATAAAGAGGTCTATGCTCAATAACAATTTGTTGTCAATATCCATTGTGAGTTGTGCCCAACCAGACTTCAGTAACATCAGGTAAAATAATATCTTTTTCAACAAATATTCTGGCCACAGAAGGTCTGGTTAGGTTAAAAGTGGGTAGATCTAGCTTCAAAGAGTCCCCAAATATAGCACCAATAGAGTAAAAAATCTGATGATGAAAAAAGTGCAGCTTGAGACTAGGTAGACTAAACCATACCAGTACAATGGGAGATTCTCGCTTGGGGTCAAAATCAAAAGACCACTTGAGTAGTTTCATTGGTTTACCAACAATGTTGAGATATTTTTTGGAAAAAATCTCAGTGTAGTCTTCAGGTACAGTTAGTTGAATTAATACATGTCTCACATCCATGAGCTCTATTTTTCACTTTCATGCTAATTTGAGATCATCAAAACTTTTCCTGATAACATCCATAGGTGGGTGTCCCCACTGAAATTTTCCAATAAGAACAAATTTAAATTTATCAGTCAGGGATGAAATTTCTAGCTCAGAGAAAAAAGATGTTGTTTTCTCACTTTTGCTGATTGCAATTTTGATAAAGGGGCAATCACCTATGCCATCCCGTTGCTCTTTAATACTTGAGGGGAAGACAACCGCTGTCTCCTTCTGAGTATTACCCACCACGTGGGAAAAAAAGGCTTTGTCAGGTTCAACCGTAGACGAAGGAAGCTCCATCACAGCAAGAGAAGCATTGTCAAAGTCAGGCAGCGGCAAAAATAGCGAGCCGAAGAGGCCAGGATGAAAAATTGCAGTTGTCGAAGCAACGAAATAGTCGTTGCTCGACGAGGCAGGTCGCAGAACAATTGCAGCGAACGAGAGCGAGAGGAGAAGACCACGACGAGACGACCTGGAACTCAGCTCGACGCGGCTCGCAGCTCGAAGACCACGCAGAAGTTAGCGCGAAGGAGAGCGAGACGAGACGACGACGACGATGAGACGACCTGGAAGTCATTCGCAGCTCGACGCGACTCAGAGCTCTACCATGCAGAAGCTGGATAACGCGAAGGAAGAGCGAGACGTGACGACGGCGCGTAGGAGTCGAACGTCGCAGGAGAGATTGACGAACACAGAATTCGTCGTCGAGCACGACGGGAAAGCNACATAAAGTTTGTATGAGAGGGCCCAATAGAGGCACCCTACCCATACGATACAACACACAGAAACACCCCAACTGAGAAAAGATACAGAGAAACCCAAACAAAGGAAAGATACCAAAATCGCAGAAAATAAATAGCTAGAGATGAGCCAGTTTAGTCCTGTCTCTGCCTCTAGTTCTAGGGCGAATCCAGATAACAAATTGTTGAGTTTCGAGTCATTTCCCAAAGTAACCAAAGTATCATCCATTAGGTTCCCAAGCTGAAGTTTACCTCCAAACTTTTTTTTCCTCCTTGAATAGACCTGTCATTCCTCCTCAAAAGACTAACTCATCTGATCATCGTGTTGATAAACAGAACGCCGGCCAGATAAAAGTTGATGAGCACCAGAAGAAGGATTGTCAACTGTTGCAACGACTGTAGGTTTTAGTGTGTGTGAAGCATGAATTGTCTCCTCTTCACTTAATGCTTCCTGCAACTGAGGAGGGTTTGAAAGTGTAGGTTGCTTCGCAGGGCCGCCCAACTTCTCATCGATCACATGAATAGTATTTTCAGGGGGAGGGTCCACAGGGGCAATTAAATCAGACAACATAACTAGTTCTATGGTAGTTCAAAATGGAACAAATATGTCCAAAGCAGTGGGGTCGGACCATTCTTATTCACTTGATCTTTAAATTTCAAATTAGGTTGAAGCTTATAGCATTTATCAAGGTTGTGCCCAAACATCTTACAATGAGAACAATAAAGATGTATATGCTCCATAACAATTTGTTGTCAATATCTATTGTGAGTTGTGTCCAACCAGACTTCAGTAACATCAGGTAAAATAATATCTCTTTCAACAAATATTCTGACCACAAAAGGTCTGGTTAGGTTAAAAGTGGGTAGATCTAGCTTCAAAGGGTCCCCAAATATGACACCAATAGAGTAAAGAATATGATGATGAAAAAAGTGTAGCTTGAGACCAGGTAGACTAAACCATACCGGTGCAGTAGGAGATTCGCGCTAGGGTCAAAATCAGGAGACCACTTGAGTAGCTTCATTGGTTTACCAACAATGTTGAGATATTTTTTGGAAAAAATCTCAGTGTAGTCTTCAGACACGGTTAGTTGAATTAATACGTGTCTCACATATTTTTCACTTTCATGCTAATTTGAGATCATCAAAACTTTTTCTGATAACATCCATATGTGGGTGTCCCCCACTGAAATTTTCTAATAAGAACAAACTTGAATTTATCAGTCAGGGATGAAATTTCTAGCTCAAAGAAAAAAAATGTTGTTTTCTCACTTTTCCTTATTGCAATCTTGATAAAGAGACAATCATCTATGTCATCCCGTTGCTCCTTATAACTTGAGGGGAAGACAACCGTTGTCTCCTTCTGAGTATTACCCACCACGTGGGAAAAGAAGGCTTTGTCAGGTTCGACCGTAGACGAAGGAAGCTCCATCACAGCAAGAGAAGCCCTGCCAAAGTCGGGCAGCGGCAAAAATAGCGAGCCGAAGAGGTCGGGGCGAAAAACTGTAGTTTTCGAAGCCACAAAACAGTCGCAGCTCGACGAGGTAGGTCGCGGAACAGTTGCAGCGAACGAGAGCGAGAGGAGACGACCACAACGAGACAACCTGGAACTCAGCTCGACGCGGCTCGCAGCTCGACGACCACGCAGAAGTTAGCGCGAAGGAGAGCGAGACGAGACGACTTGGAAGTCAATCGCAACTCGACACGGCTCACAGCTCTACCATGCAGAAGCTGGATAACGCGAAGAAAGAGCGAGACGTGACGACGACGCGTAGGAAGAGTCGAACATCGCAGGAGAGATGGACGAACACAGAATTAGTCGTCGAGCACGACGGGAAAGCCGAAAGATCAAGCCAGGGAATTGCCATCGGGCGAAACCNCTTGAGGCAACATTGAAGACAGCCTTTATCTGATCGATGAAATAACTGATTTCATTGATGTGACTGGAACCAGGGTGGATGCAGGACTATGGCACCATAGGATTGGCAATATGAGTGAGAAAGATATGAAGTCCCTACTTTCGAAGAATAAGCTTTAGGGTCTGAAATCATTGATCTAGATTTCTATGAAGACTTTATTTATGGCAAGCAAAAGAAAGTATCCTTCTACAAGAACGAGTAAGTGGTGAAATCAAAGAAACTGAAGTTAGTACATAAAGACGTATGGGATCCTACTCCAGCTCAGTCCATTTGATGTTCTCACTATTTTGTCACATTCATTGATAATCACATAAGAAAGATGTGAGTTTATTTCTTAAAGAAGAAATCTGATGTATTTGAAATATTTAAGAAATGGAAGACTATGGTAGAAAATGAGAAGCTTGAAGCTGAAGCATCTCGGATCAGATAATGGTGGCAAGTATCGTGATAATAAGTTCAGGAATTTTTGTGCTACAGTGGGGGCCAGGCATGAGTTCACTATCCGAAGAACACCTCAACAGAATGATATAGCTGAGTGCATGAACAGAACAATCACAGAGTGTACTACGAGCATGAGACTGCATACAGGCTTGTCAAAATAGTTTTGGGTTGAAGCAATAAACACTGCAAATTATCTGATCCATTGTAATCCAACAGTATCTTTGGAGGAATGCTTACTTGAAGAAGCCCGGAGTGACAAACATGTATGTGTATCTTGACTCAAAACCTGTCAAGTGCACTTTCATTGGATATGACTCAAATAAATTTGGCTACAACTTCTGGAATTATCAGAATCAAAAATTCATCAGGAGCAGTGACATCACATTCAAGAAAATGGAGATGTACAAATGCAAGATTAGAACTCAAGATATTCTGTCAACTACTTCTAAAGAATCTAAATATATGGAGATATATGATATTGGTAATCGAGAAGGNAATTTCTTATTTTAGCTGGATCTGGGATTGGAAACTTGCAGTTTTTATTAAAATTCAAAATTGCAGAAATCTAGATTTGCACTTTTAGGCCAATTTTTAGGGATTTTGAAACAACTTCAATCGTTCTATTGTTTGATGAAATTAAGANTTTAGCCGGATCTGGGATTGGAAACTTGCAGTTTTTATTAAAATTCAAAATTGCAGAAATCTGGATTTGCACTTTTAGGCCAATTTTTAGGGATTTTGAAACAACTTCAATCATTCTATTGTTTGATGAAATTAAGGTTTCCTCTCAATTTTATGTTTTGAATGTGATTTCTTTGAGGAAAATGCAAGTTTTGATTATAATTTCGACCAAAAAAAGTCTTTATTCGAACGTGAAGAAATCTTCTATTTGGTGCCTATTATTTTGATTCTTTTCATCTAAGTACTTTATGGTTGATTTTCCTTGTATGGTTGAGATTTAAGCAAGTCTGGTAATAATTTAGTTTTTCTTCTAGCAGTGCAAATCCTAATAGTTATATAATTTTACTTGCATATCGGATTTCATTTTTGGAAAATCTTCAAATTATTGTCTGGAGCGAACTTAACGTGATTACAAATTTGCACGGAAGCATCCTAGTTTTGGCCTAACTAAAAGTTCGTGGATTGCTANGTGCAAATCCTAATAGTTATATAATTTTACTTGCATATCGGATTTCATTTTTGGAAAATCTTCAAATTATTGCCTGGAGCGAACTTAATGTGATTACAAATTTGCATGGAAGCATCCTAGTTTTGGCCTAACTAAAAGTTCGTGGATTGCATATTTAATTACCATAAATTTTTTTGTTACAAAAACTGATGGCAATTAAAATTTCGTTGATGTCGTAAATCAGAGATATATGAATTTAAACCAGGAGAAAAAATAATGATAGATCTAAATCCCAAATAATTCCTATAGGAACATTTAATAAATTAACTAGAAGAATGACAATGACCACATAAAATCATACAACATATTGGAATAAGTGCTTATAAATTGACAATTCAGAGAAGTTCTAGAATCAATCCAATTATCAATGCAGTTGATTTAACTTAATGTCATGAACCTAATACCAATGCCTTACATTCTTCTCTTTTCATCTCCTAATGAATTCACATCTAACACTAGAATAAGCAATGCAAAATGATGACACTGTTTTCACTTATTGTGGATATAAAAGCTGCTTGTGTATTGCCATGGCGAACGTACTTATGATGATTATTTGATTAATCATTCTACAAGAAACTGCACTTATGCCCAACTTTGCATGATAAACATTAAAGAGTTAATTTCTTAAAGTAGAATTTTTTCTCAAAGACAAATAAATGATGCAAATAAAAAAAATCATACACATTGGATATGTAAATCGTGTACATTCATAATCATTCAATTATTTTCTTTTCATATTCAGTTTTTTAATGTGCAATGTCAATGATGATGATGTCTATAAGAATAGGATATGTTCTCTAATATTTAAATTTTCTCAATGGTTTCTTGCTTATATTATAAAATAGTTTTATTCAGCTCTCATCAGATTTCCTAATTCAGCATGTTCCAAACCCAATATTCAAAAAAGTGGTTTAGCTTCGATCCAAGTTGGTATTCAACAATATTGTTTGATCAATGCTTTGATATTTGTTCTTTTCTTTGATAAATTTTTTGTTTGTTGTTGTATGTAGTCTTATTTATTGATCAGCGTTGCTGGAGTTAGCCCAAAATAGCAACGACAACAAGCAAATATTATTACTGGAGACAAGAAAGCCAATAGGCAATTACAACAAGCACACCGTATTGGAGAAAATAACACTCGACTCAATAAGGATTGTCTCTCCAAAAGGGTTAGAGAAAGAGCTAGCAAGGGAGAGGTGGCAAGTAGGTGGTTGTAAGGTGGCAGTGGCACAGGGGTTAGAAGGGTTGTTGGAAGATGGAAGATGGAAGATGGATGTTGGTGGCATGGAACTGTGTGGGGGGCGTTGCAGAGGAACAATCAAGTGTTGTTTTTGAGTTAGGGTTCTACTGTGGTGGCTGCAAAGGAAGAATGCGGGGGAGGGGGAGACTCAGGATGAATACTCCATTGAGAACAAATTATAACTAAAGCATCACTCGACTCTTAGAAGAAGATCATCACCTTAGATGAGCTACGGCAGGAGCACCACCCGCTTTTGGATACAATCCTAGAAGGGAGAAAAAATGCGTTTGTAGTTGTTCCGGTAGAAAACATTTGCAAAAAAACTGAAAATCTAAAACACAAGAATAAGTTTTGGATAATTAGGATTGGATCCCCTTATAGAAGGAGGCGTCAAACTAATATGGAAGAGTCGATCGACCCTCTCGAGTCTAGAGTGGTTTGGTCAAGACGAAAGAACTGCGGTATAGGCTACCGCGGTTCTTTAATGTCTGTGTCAGTCTATCGGGGTTGTAAGAGCTTCTACCTCATTTGTCGAAACTTTTCTCTGCATTTTGAAAGTAACGAAGCTGTTGTAACTTTCCGAGGTTGAAGGATCTTTGACTGCGGCCCGAGAACTACCTGGATCTCATTGTCGACTACACTATTTCCCAAAACACCTGAGAAATTTTCCCCATTTGCGAGCAGTGAGATCCAACCATATGAGAGTGCACTGTTGAACTAAATTGAGACTTTGTGCCAAGTGTACGCTACAGAGTCTTCCAAAGATAGTCTCGGGTTGGCTCAGTCCTACCTGACATGAGAACTGTTGGGCTGTGGAGCCTAAGCACAAGGCATCTGGCGCATATGCGCCGGGTTGTGATTGTTGCTCGAATAGAGGAGCCGGCGCCGATTTTGGGCGCATATGCACTCACTATAAAGCGGGCTCTGGTCTTATTCTCGACNGTCTCGGGTTGGCTCAGTCCTACCTGACATGAGAACTGTTGGGCTGTGGAGCCTAAGCACAAGGCATCTGGCACATATGCGTCGGGTTGTGATTGTTGCTCGAATAGAGGAGTCGGTGCCTAGGCACCGATTTTGGGCGCATTTGCGCTCACTATAGAGCGGGCTCTGGTCTTATTCTCGAAGGACAGGCTCATAGGCGTCGGTCTTTGGCTCTTAGGCGCTCATCATGGAGCGTCGATACAAAGTGCTTGGCGCTTAATTGCCAAGTTTGGGCGCTTGGGGTTACTACATGAAAATTTATTTTTTAAGCTAAGTTTTGAGCGTGGATCGGAGAGCTTGTTATTTTCTTCTTTCTGAATTCTTCGATGAGCATCCCAATGAATGTGAGAAGTGTCGAAGAGGTGAATTTCGGTGATTTAGCATGAGTTTTTAAGTCGGATTCGGAGAGAGAAGATTGTTGGTGCAAGTCCTGTAAGTTTCTTTGTGCGAGTGTGGAGAAAAAAATTGTGTGAGTCATTTGTAGAACTTTTTGAATTTCATAGTGAAATATTTGATGGTGTGGCTCCGTGTTTTTTTCTCGTTCTCGGGTTTTTTCACAAAAAATTCTTATATGTTTTTTTTATTATTGTGCTTCTATGTTTAAATTTTTGTTTTTGTATTCTTGAATCATGTGATCCTTTTCCACGGCGAAATATAAAAAAAACACTCTTTCGCAATAGTTTTTCCTAACAAATTGGTATCACAGCGAAGTTTGATTCGAGTGAGAGCAATGACTGAAAAAACAAGGNTCTTCTTTCTGAATTCTTCGATGAGCATCCCAATGAATGTGAGAAGTGTCGAAGAGGTGAATTTCGGTGATTCAACATGAGTTTTTAAGTCGGATCAGAGAGAGAAGATTGTTGGTGCAAGTCCTGTAAGTTTCTTTGTGCGAGTGTGGAGAAAAAATTTGTGTGAGTCATTTGTAGAACTTTTTGAATTTCATAGTGAAATATTTGGTGGTGTGGCTCCGTGTTTTTTTCTCGTTCTCGAGTTTTTTCACAAAAGATTCTTGTATGTTTTTTTTTATTATTGTGCTTCTGTGTTTAAATTTTTGTTTTTGTATTCTCGAATCATGTGATCCTTTTCTACGGCGAAATTAAAAAAAAAAACTCTTTCGCAATAGTTTTTCCTAACAAACTGGTATCAGAGCGAAGTTTGATTCGAGTGAGAGCAATGACTGAAAAAACAAGATTCAAAATGGAGAAGTTCCATGGGAAGAACTTCACTTTCTGGAAGATGCAGGTGGAGGATTTGTTATATCAGAAAAAATTATACTTGTCCCTACAAGGAATCGCAAGGAAACCCGAGTCTATGCCTATAGTGGAATGGGAAGTGTTGGATTGAACGGTATTGGGTTTGATATGGTTGTCATTTTCCTTATATGTTGCGTTCAACATTANGAAGATGCAGGTGGAGGATTTGTTATATCAGAAAAAATTATACTTGTCCCTACAAGGAATCGCAAGGAAACCATAGACTAGGAAACCCGAGTCTATGCCTATAGTGAAATGGGAAGTGTTGGATTGAACGGTATTGGGTTTGATACGGTTGTCATTTTCCTTATATGTTGCGTTCAACATTATGAATAAGAAAACTACGGTAAATCTCATGGCGGCACTGCCCAAGATGTATGAAATACCTTCTGTTTCCAATAAGGTTTTTCTGATTATAAAGTTATTCAACATGAATATGATAGAAGAGAATTCAGTGGTAGAGCATCTCAATAATTTCAACACTGTGACAAGCCAGTTGTGTTCTGTAAGGATTAAGTTTGATGATGAGATCAGAGCACTGATGATACTACCTTCATTGTCGGAAAACTAGGATGGTTTGGTAACGACAGTATGTAATTCTTCAGGGACTTCGAAGTTGAACTTGATGGCATCGTTGGTCTGATGCTGAATGAAGAAGTTTGCAGAAAAATAATGAATATTGAATCTTCAGGTTCTGCGTTGAATGTTGATAACAAAAGAAGAAATCTAGGTTGGAATACAAGCAGAGGCAGATCCAACTTCAACAAAGGAAAGCCCAAGTCAAGCTGTGGAGCATGTTGGAACTGAGGTAAAAATGAGCATTTCAAGAAGGATAGCAAAGCTTCAAGGGAAGTTGGTGGTGCATGACTGGAAAAGTAGTTTCTCTACAAATGTCTCCATTAATGAAATCCAAAGCGACTCTCTGGAGTTATCCCTAGCCAGTAATGAATCTTGAATAGTGGATTCAGGTGCCTTCTTTCATGGTTGCCCCAATNTATATATATATATATATATATATATAAGTTTAGATGTTAGACACTTAAAATACAATATAATTGTGCAGCGTTCATATAAATTCCCTTTCTGCTTTGTTAATTTAAATGATCAACTTTTTAATATGTGATTTTGTAATGTAGTTGAGTACGGCAATCCCCGATTTACAATTTCTTATTTTAGCTGGATCTGGGATTGGAAACTTGCAGTTTTTATTAAAATTCAAAATTGCAGAAATCTGGATTTGCACACTTAAGCCAATTTTTAGGGATTTTGAAATAACTTCAATCGTTCTATTGTTTGATGAAATTAAGGATTCCTCTCAATTTTATGTTTTGAATGTGATTTCTTCGAGGAAAATGCAAGTCTCGATTATAATTTCCACAAAAAAAGTTTTTATACGAACGTGAAGAGATCTTTTATTTGGTGACTATTATTTTGATTCTTTTCATCCAAGTACTTTATGGTTGATTTTCCTTGTATGGTTGAGATTTAAGCAAGTCTGATAATAATTTAGTTTTTCTTCTAGCAGTGTGAATCCTAATAGTTATATAATTTTACTTGCATATCGGATTTCATTTTGGAAAATCTTCAAATTATTGCCTGGAGCGAACTTAACGTGATTACAAATTTGCATGAAAGCATCCTAGTTTTCGTGGATTGCATATTTAATTGCCATAATTTTTTTTGTTACAAAAACTGATGGCAATTAAAATTTCGTTGATGACGTAAATCAGAGATATATGAATTTAAACCAGGAGAAAAAATAATGATAGATCTAAATCCTCAAATAATTCCTATAGGAACATTTAATAAATTAACTACAAGAATGAAAATGACCACATAAAATCATACAACATATTGGAATAAGTGCTTATAAATTGACAATTCAGAGAAGTTCTAGAATCAATCCAATTATCAATGCAGTTGATTTAACTTAATGTCATGAACCTAATACCAATGCCTTAGATTCTTCTCTTTTCATCTCCTCCTAATGAATTCACATCTAACACTTGAATAAGCAATGCAAAATGATGACAATGTTTTCACTTATTGTGGATATAAAAGCTGCTTGTGTATTGCCATGGTGAACGTACTTATGATGATTATTTGATTAATCATTCTACAAGAAACACTGCACTTATGCCCAACTTTGCACGATAAACATTAAAGAGTTAATTTGTTAAAGTAGAATTTTTTTCTCAAAGACAAATAAATGATGCAAATAAAAAAATCATACACATTGGATATGTAAATCGTGTACATTCATAATCAATCAATTATTTTCTTTTCATATTTGATGTTTGCCAGTTTTTTAATGTGCAATGCCAATGATGATGATGTCTATAAGAATAGGATATGTTCTCTAATATTTAAATTTTCTCAATGGTTTCTTGCTTATATTATAAAATAGTTTTATTCAACTCTCATCAGATTTCCTAATTCAGCATGTTCCAGATCCCAATATTCAAAAAAGTGGTTTAGCTTCGATCCAAGTTGGTATTCAACAATATTGTTTGATCAATGCTTTGATATTTGTTATTTCCTTTGATAAATTTTTTGTTTGTTGTTGTATGTAGTTTTATTTATTGATCAGCGTTGCTGGAGTTAATCCAAAATAGCAACGGCAACAAGCAAATATTATTACTGGAGACAAGAAAGCCAATAGGCAATTACAACAAACACACCATATTGGAGAAAATAACACTCGACTCAACTAGGACTGTCTCTCCAAATGGGTTGGAGAAAGAGCTAGCAATGGAGAGGTGGCAAGTAGGTGGTTGTAAGGTGGGTGGCTGGGAGGTGGCATTGGCACGGGGGTTAGAAGGGGTGTTGGAAGATGGAAGATGGATGTTGGTGGCATGGAACTGCGTGGGGGGCGTTGCAAAGGAACAATCAAGTGTTGTTTTTGAGTTGGGGTTCTACTGCGGTGGCTGCAAAGAAAGAATGTGGGGGAGGGGAAGATTGAGGATGAATACTGCATTGAGAACAAATTATAACTAAAGCACCGCTCGACTCTTAGAAGAAGATCACCACCTCAGATGAGCTACAGCAGGAGCACCACCCGCTTTTGGATACAATCCTAGAAAGGAGAAAAAAGGTGTTTGTGGTTGTTCCGATAGAAAACAAATGCAAAAAAACTGAAAATTTAAAATACAAGAATAAGTTTTGGACAATTAGGATTGGATCCCCTTATAGAAGGAGGTGTCAAACTAATATGGAAGAGTCGGTCGACCCTCTCGAGTCTAGAGTGGTTTGGTCAAGACGAAGGAACTTCGGTATAGGCTACCGCGGTTTTTTTATGCCTATGTCAGTCTATCAAGGTTGTAAGAGCTTCTACCTCATTTGTCGAAACTTTTCTCTGCATATTGAAAGTAACGAAGTTGTTGTAACTTTCCGAGGTTGAAGGATCTTTGACTGCAGCCCGAGAACTACCTGGATCTCACTGTCGACTACACTATTTCCCAAAACTCCTGAGGAATTTCCCCCATTTGCAAGCAGTCATACATATTGATCCAACCATATGAGAGTGCACTGTTGAACTAAATTGAGACTTTGTTTCAAGTGTACACTACAAAGTCTTCCAAAGATAGTCTCGGGTTGGCTCAGTCCTACCTAATATGAGAACTGTTGGGCTGTGGAGCCTAAGCATAAGGCATCTGGCGCATATGCGTTGGGTTGTGGGTGCTGCTCGAACAGAGGAGTCGGTGCCTAGGCGCCGATTTTGGGTGCATATGCGCTCACTATAGAGCGGCCTCTGGTCGTATTCTCGAAAGACTGGCTCATAGGCGTCAGTCTATTGGCTCTTAGGCGCTCATCATGGAGCGTCGATAAAAAGTGCTTGGCGCTTAAGCGCCAAGTTTGGGTGCTTGTGGTTGCTACATAAAAAATTATATTTTAAGCTAAGTTTTGAGCGTGGATCGGAGAGCTTGTTGTTTTCTTCTTTCTAAATTCTTCGATAAACATCCCAATGAAGGTGAGAAGTGTCGAAGAGGTGAATTTCGGTGATTCAGCATGATTTTTTGCGTCAGATCGGAGAGAGAAGACTATTGTGCAAGTCCTGTAGGTTTATTTGTGCGAGTGTGGAGAAAAAAATTGTGTCATTTATGAAACTTTTTGAATTTCATAGTGAAATATCTGATGGTGTGGTTCCGTCTTTTTTTCCCACTCTCGAGTATGTTCACGAAAAATTCTTGTTTGTTTGTTTTTATTGTGCTTCTGTGTTTAAATTTTTGTTTTTGTTTTCTCAAATCCTGTGATCCTTTTCCACGACGAAATTAAAAAAAACACTCTTTCGCAATAGTTTTTCCTAACAAATTGGTATCAGAGCGAAGTTTGATTCGAGTGGGAGCAATGACTGAAAAAAGAATGTTCAAAACGGAGAAGTTCCATGGAAAGAACTTCACTTTCTGGAAGATGCAGGCGGAGGATTTGTTATATAAAAAAAAATTATACTTGTCCCTACAAGGAATCACAAGGAAACCTGAGTCTATGCCTATAGTGGAATGGGAAGTGTTTGATTGAACAGTATTGGGTTTGATACGGTTGTCATTTTCTTTATATGTTGCGTCCAACATTGTGAATGAGAAAACTACGGTAGATCTCATGGCGGCACTGCCCAAGATGTATGAAATACCTTCTGTTTCCAATAAGGTTTTTCTGATGATAAAGTTATTCAACATGAATATGGTAGAAGAGAATTCAGTGGTATAGCATCTCAATAATTTCAACACTGTGACAAGTCAATTGTGTTCTGTAAGGATTAAGTTTGATGATGAGATTAGAGTACTGATGACACTATCTTCATTGTCGGAAAGCTAGGATGGTTTGGTAACGACAGTGAGTAATTCTTCAGGGACTTCGAAGTTGAACTTTGATGGCATCGTTGGTTTGATGCTGAATGAAGAAGTTTGCAGAAAAGTAACGAATGATGAATCTTCAGGTTCTGCGTTGAATGTTGATAACAGAGAAAGGAATATGGGCTGGAATACAAGCAGAGGCAGATCCAACTTCAACAAAGAAAAACCCAAGTCAAGCTGAGGGGAATGCTGAAACTGCGGTAAAAATAAGCATTTCAAGAAGGATAACAAAGCTTCAAGGGAAGTTGGTGGTGCATGACAGGAAAGTAGTTTCTCTACAAATGTCTCCATTGGTGAAATCCAAAGCGACTCTCTGGTGTTATCCCTAGCCAGTAATGAATCTTGAATAGTGGATTCATGCGCCTCTTTCATGCTTGCCCCAATAAAATGGTATTTAAAAACTACACTTAAAGTGATCTAGGAAAAGTTTACCTGGGAGATAATAAGATATGCAATATAGTAGGAAAATGTGATGTTGATATCAAGTTACCGAATGGAACAGTCTGAAAGCTCATTGAAATTAGACATATTTCAAGTCTTATCTCTGTGAGCCAACTAGCAAAGTCAAAACTTGTTACTACTTTCACAGGTGATTCGTGGAAGGTGACCAAGGGGCATTAATGATGACTCGGGGAAACATTGAAGGCAGTCTTTATCCGATCGATGAAATAACTGATTACATTGTTGTGACTGGAACCAGGGTGGATGCAGATCTATGGCACCATAGGATTGGCCATATGAGTGAGAAAGATATGAAATCCCTACTTTCGAAGAATAAGCTTCAAGGTCTGAAATCATTGATCTGGATTTCTGTGAAGACTGTATTTATGGCAAGCAAAAGAAAGTATCTTTCTAAAAGAACGAGTAAGTGGTGAAATCAAAGAAACTGGAGTTAGTACATAAAAACGTATAGGATCCTACTCCAGCTCAGTCCATTGGAAATTCTCACTATTTTGTCACATTCATTGATAATCACATAAGAAAGATGTGAGTTTATTTCTTAAAGAAGAAATCTGATGTATTTGAAGTCTTTAAGAAATGGAAGACTATGGTAGAAAATGAGATACTTGAAGCTGAAGCATCTCGGATCAGATAATGGTGGTGAGTATCGTGATCATAAGTTCAGGAATTTTTGTACTACAGTGGGGGCTAGGCATGAGTTCACTATCCGAAGAACACCGCAGCAGAATGATATAGTTGAGCGCATGAACAAAACAATCACAGAGTGTACTACGAGTATGAGACTGCATACAGGCTTGTCAAAACAGTTTTCGGTTGAAGCAGTAAACACTGCAAATTATCTAATCAATTGTAGTCCAACCGTATCTTTGGAGGAATGCTTACTTGAAGAAGCCCAGAGTGACAAAAATGTATGTGTATCTTGACTCAAAACCTGTCAAGTGCACCTTCATTGGATATGACTCAAATAAACTTGGCTACAACTTCTGGAATTATCAGAATCAGAAATTCATCAGGAGCAGTTACATCACATTCAACAAAATGGAGATGTACAAAGGCAAGATTAGAACTCAAGATATTCCGTCAGCTACTTCTGAAGAATATAAATATATGGAGATAGATGATATTGGTAATCGAGAAGATGGAGAAAAAACAAATGCTCAACCAAAAGGAGTACTAGAAAATATTCATTCACCTGCTACAAAAGTCAGAAGATCCAGTAGAGTGAAACAACTCATACAAATGTATTCTCCTTCCTTACATTATTTGTTATTAACTGATAGTGGTAAACTAGAGTGCTTTGAGGATGCTTTGAGGAGGCCACTCAAGTTGAAGATTCAAGAGAGTAAGAGCTCGCCATGGATGAAGAGCACTGCATAACAAGTGATTCTACTGGCTCAAAAGAGAGTTAGATGGTAGCAAGAGCTGTAAGGCAAGACTTATTGTAAAGGGTTTCCAGCAGAAGGAATGAGTGGATTACACAGAGATCTTTTCCATAGTGGTGAAGATGACGACTATCGGGGTTGTGTTGAGTCTAGTAGCAGAATAAGATCTACATCTGAAGCAAATTGATATAAAAACAGCTTTCCTGCATAGAAATTGGAAAGAAGGGTTATACATGGTGCAATCACAAGGATATAAGGTTCCAGGCAAAGAAGGTTTGATCTGTTGAATGAAGAAGAGTCTCTACGACTTAAAGCAGACCCCAAGACAATGGTGCAGAAGGTTTGACAGGTTCATGTCAGACAATTGGTGCATGAAGTGTCAGACAGATCACTATTGCATTATCAAACACTTTGGTAACTGTTATATTTTAATTATTTTGTATGTGAATGATATGTTGATTGCATAAGCAGATATGGAAAAAATCAGAGACTTGAAGAAAAAGTTATCAAGTGAGATCGAGATGAAGGATTTAGATCCAACCAATAATATTCTCGGGATGAGAATCAGTAGAGAAAGGAGTGCAGAAATACTGAAATTTAGGCCCTAATTACCACTCCCTTAAGTAGTCACTTCAAACCATCTAGGGAGCTATTGTCTAACTCTGAAGCAGAGCAAGCGCAAACGAAGAAAACTTTGTATGCTTCAGCAGTTGGAAGTTTGATGTATGCAATGATTTGTACAAAACCGGATATTACATATGCAGTGGAAGTGATCAGAAAGTACATGGGCAATCTAGTTAGAAATTATTGGGGGCGGTAAAGTGGATTCTCAAATATTTGAGGGGAACAATTAACATGACACTTTATTATAGAGGTGCAAGAATTAGTCTATAGGGTTTTGTAGATTCGGATTTGACAGGAGAAGTGCATAGTAGAAGTACAATGGGGTATATCTTTACATTGGGGAGCACAATGGTGAGTTGAATTTCCATGTTGCAGAAGACCATTGCACTTTCTACTACGGAGGTCGAAAATGTTGTTGTTACTGATGTTAACAAGGAGATGATTTGATTATAAAGTTTCATGGCATAATTGGGCAAGAATCAAGGGATTGTAAGACTCTACAGTGACAATATGAGTGCAATTCATCTTGCTAAGAACGTTGTTTTTCATGCCAGAACAAAACACAACCATCTCAAGTATCATTTCATTCGATCTCGTATGGAAGATGACAAGTTATTTCTGAAAAATATACACACAGCTGAGAATCCTACGAATATTTTGACGGAGGTGGTGATTGTTGAGAAACTGAAACTGTTCTTAGCTTCAATTGGGTTTCGTGAAAGTTGAGATCGGGGGTGAGCCACACCACTGTACGTGACCACAATAAGTGATTATCAAGACGATTGAGATGGAGGTACATGACTAGTGTTGGGTGTTATAGTCTTTATGTGGGAGATTGTTATGTTGCGGAACCTAAGCACAAGGCACCCGACGCATATTCGTCAGGTAGTGGTCTTAAGCACCCAGTTGGGTGCCTGCTCGAAAAAAAAAAGCTGACGCCATTGGGTGCGGGTGCATATGAGCCTGCTATAGAGCGGGCTTTGTTTTTATTCCCGAGAGACGAGCGCCTATTGGCGCCTAGGAGCCCATTATGGGGGACCAATAGAGAGCGCTTCGCGCTTGAGCACCAAGCTTAGGCGCCTAAGCGCCTGATGCGGTTACTACATGAAAAATTGATTTTTAAGACATTTTCTTAGCATGGATTGGAGAGTTTGCTGTTTTCATTTTTCTAAATTCTTCTACAAGCATCCCGGTGAAGGTGATGTGTTGAAGAGATAGATTTCGGTGATTCAGTTTGATTTTTTCCATCAGATCAGAGAGGGAATATTATTGTTACAATTTCTGTAAGTTTCCTCATGTGAGTGTAGAGAGGACATTTGTGTGAGTCATTTGTTAAACTTTATGAATTTCATAGTGGAATTTCAGGGTGGTGTGGCTCCGTAGTTTTTCTCATTCTCGGATTTTTTCACTTAAAATCCTTGTGTGTTTTCTAGTTGCTTTGATTGTGCTTCTATGTTTAAATTTTTGTTCCTGTTTTCTTGAATCTTGTGATCCTATTCCACAGCAAAATTAAAAATGATACTCTTTCATAGTAGTTTTCCCTTAACAACAATAGATCGAACTCCTAACAGTGGTAGCCATGGTTTTAAGGTATCGATCATGACGTCATGACATGCTCTCGGTAGTGACTGACCTGTATTTGGAATTGGAGCCTTTATCACACTTTCCTCTATTATCACCAAACCATATCTTACTGACAATTCTTTGCTAATAATGGCACTTAGTTATTCCTGAACCTTCATGTTGAGTTTGACAATTAAACTGCCATAATAACAAAAGATGGTAGCATCCATGGGCATCACGTTACACCAAACTTGATCCTGCAGCTGGTTTCCAATTGATAACTCCACGAGACACCAGTCAATGCTGACTCTGTTCTTCTTCCTCAACCACGCCAGACAGCATGACTGGGAGTGACTTTGAGTTGTGAAACTTGTCAATCATCTGTGCAGACACCACATTCTTGTTGTTCCCTTCATCGATGATGATACTACATATATTTCCTTTCTCAATACAACGAGCGTAAAATATGTTGTAACGAAGCCACTACTGATCCCTGGTAGCCTCAGCCTGTAGAACCCATTGAACCACAAACATCTTTCCCACATCCGATGGAAGATGGTCCTCCCTCTTTTCTTCAATTGCCTCTTCGTCGCTAGCTTCATCTACTGTGCCCTGCTTGGTAAAGAATACAACTCGACTTGTCGAACAGATGTGCCCATATTCATGGCATCTGCAGCATTTCTCGGCTGGGGTTGTAGTGGGCACACTACTCTTCTCAAACTTCGTTTCACTCTGAGTGTCACTATCATTCTCCTGCCTAGTCTTCTCAACTTTCGGAGACATGCTCCTACTAATGTCTCTAATTATGGGTGGTAATTTGAATGTCGGTGGGTGTATACTCTGCTTCTTCTGTCTCTACACCTTCAATTCTAAGGTCTGAACATCACTCAAAGACTAGTAAGGTTGTAGCTGAACCATGTTGCCAATGACAGGTTTCAAGCCTCCCAAGTATCTGGCTATCGTGCGCTCATTTGGCTCCATCAGATCACATTTCAACTTATGTTGAATAAACTCCATTGTGTACTCCATTAATAGGTTGATCAGCAGTAGGTTGTGAAGCATAACAAAAAAACCCAACGGTAGTGTGGGGTAGGTACTGTCGTTGAAACCCTCTTTATCTTTTTCTCCCAGGTAGTAATCTTGCTCCTTCCTTCTTTATTTTCCTCCCTCTTCAGGTTCTCCCACAACAACAAGGTGCTCTTCTTAAACTTGATAGCAGCAGCAAGCTTCATTTTCCGATCATCTGACACATTCTATTTAAAAATCTCTCGACAATTTGCAACCACTCTATAAAGTCACATAGATTCAACCTCCCCTTGAAATCTGATATGTCCACTTTCATGCCCAAGTCTATGCATCTTCTAACAGGCACCTCACCTCTATATCCTCCAACATACAGTTCACCTCTCAGCTTCCTTTGATATCGTATCCTAAATTGGCATGGCATGTCTTCTTCTCCACTGGAATCATACCTAAGGTATCCAAGTGTATGTCTCTCTTTCTTTTCGTTGGATCTCACCACCATGCTGAAGGTTTCCTCTCCTTGAATCCTTTCTTAAATATCAGCGAGTTATTGTAGCACTCGACAGAATTCCTGCTACATCTCGTCCATGATAAACTCTTGATCATGTTCAAACAATTGCCTCCTCCGATACATACTTAGGGATAGGGTATGGATAGGTAGAAGGATGTGTGGAGTGACGTGGAGTGGGAAATAAAAATTTAGGTGAAGATAGGATTAGGTCTAGTTGGATGCTAGAAACCCTAAAATATGGCTAGGGTTAGATGCCAAATTATACTGAAGTTAATCTAAAGCGATAACAACAAAAAAAATATTGTTATTAAAAACAATAAAGCCAATATGCAATTACAACCAACACACCAGAAAAAAGAAAATAACAATAGACATGACATTAAACTCAACTAGGATTTTATCTCCAAAGGGATGGTGAACAGTTATGTCGGGGGTGGGATGGGAAGGTTGAAAGGGGCTGCAGTTGTTGGGTGATTGGGGTTGGATTTGCTAGAGGAAGAGCTGGCGATGGACAGGTGGGAGGAAGGTGGCCAGAAGATGGCCAGAAGATGGCCAGAAGGTGGTAGGGAGATGGCAGTGGCACGAGGTTGGATGGGTTATTGGAAGATGGATGTCGGTGGTAGGGAAAGTGCGGAGGTGGGGGGCTGCAAGGAAATAGCCAAGTGTTGTTTTGTGGTGGGCTCTACAACAAGTTTGAAGGCAACAACCGTGAAGGAAGGATGCGGGGGAGAGGAAGGTTGAGGATAAATACTCCCTCAAGAATGAGCTAGAGTCGTAACACCACTCGACCCTTGGAAGAAAATCACCACTTCAAATAAGATACAACTGGAGCACCACTATCCTTTGGATATAGCTATAGAACTGAGGAAAATGACGCGGACGACTATCCCAACAGAAAACACATACAAAAAAATTGAAACTTAAACACAAGAATCAAATATATAAGCCTAAGATAACTAGGATTTGATTCCCTTATAGAAAGGAGGTTCCAAGCTAACATGGAAAAGCCAGTTGGCCCTCACAAGTCTGGACCGATTTGGTCCAGATGAAGGATTCACAGGCTAGGCTCTTGCGGCTCTTTATGTCTGTGTCAATTAGTTTCCTCCTATATACAATTTTTCAAAGTAGCAGAGATACAAGAATCCTTAGTTTGCAATTTTTTTACTGTAGTTGGATTAAAAATTGGAGGATTGTAAGATAAGAACCTAGTCGTGTGCGTATGGTGGAAACTAGGATTGAAAACTTCAATCTTTGAGGGAATCAAGTTGTTAAGAGTATAGGATTTTATAAAAATATAAATTTTGAGTCATTTTTTATTATAGAGATTC
Organism: Phalaenopsis hybrid cultivar; assembly: GCA_002079205.1. Lineage (NCBI taxonomy): Eukaryota > Viridiplantae > Streptophyta > Magnoliopsida > Asparagales > Orchidaceae > Phalaenopsis > Phalaenopsis hybrid cultivar. Next base: position 15,582 of record JXCR01084764.1, on the reverse strand, counting down.
CTTTAGACGACGACAATAACAACAACAAAGCCTTAATCACACTACGTGGGGTCGGCTCCATGAACTCTTTTTCTCCATTGCGTCCTATTTAGTGTCATATTTTCATTTAGTTCTAACTAATTAAGATCATTTTTATACAATAAGCCCACGTCTTCTTAGGTTTACCTCTGCCTTAACATAAGTCGAATCTAAAACATCTACTCTCCTACTCGAATCATCAAATGATCGACGCTTTATGAAAAATATATCCTATTGCTTAATGAAATTTAAATTTTCTCAGAAATTGTGTTGTTCGATATGAATTCTTCAAGTGAAATTGTGGGGGAAGTTTCTCCTTGCACTAGCAAAGACCTGAATCTTCCATTTGGTGACTTCTTCCTTTGTTCTTTTTCATCGGTTTTGCTTGACAATTTAATTTTGCTTGTTGTATTGTGAAGCCTAATCATTGAGTGGTTTCATTTAGATCTAAATTTTCTAAAATATTTCAATTCTGGATGCTCTTTAAATTATCGTTTGAAGTGAGCATTAAGAATACTCTAATTTGCATAAAATTTATTGTACGTTTTTCCCTAAGAGTTTTTAGACTAAAAAAATCCATTGTGTTTCCATGCATCCAAGATTTGCATTAAAAACAACTGAAATCCTAAGATATTCCGCAAATCTAATTAAATACTGATTATCTTAAGTTTAATTAATTAAATGTTAATTTATCTAAAAAATTTGCTAATTAATTTGTTAAATGAAATCAACGAGGCTTGAATAAAATTTAATCATGATAATTAGCAATCAGATGAATTAATTATGGTAATTACATATAAAAGGTTGGTTTCCTCTTTTGGTATTCAAATATGTTTTCTATATGTAAACAGAAAATAAATAGATCATGTAAAAATGCTTTTATTTTATGCGAAAACAAAAGCAAAATAAAATGAAAAAATGAGAACAGATGAAAACAAAACAAATTAAAATAAAACATAAGCATATATTTTTTACTCGTTCAGTTTCAAATGCTTCAAGCAAGGCAAAACATAAAAAGGGCATTTACATGCATAGCACCCAATTCTTATTTATTTAAACTAACAACTAAAATTTGATTATTATACAATTATACCACTCAAATATTTTATATCACATAAAAAAGCTACTGTTTTAACTTTGAAAAAGTAAAATACATTTTTTCATGTATAGATAAGGTGGCAAATATATAAAAATTGAAGTATAGGTGTTAGATATGTAAATACATAACAATTGAGATGTATGCATGTAAATCTTCCATACAAAAATTTAAGATGCATGCATACCTGAAACGAACACGCTTAAGATCTTTAACACCACCTGGCAAAGATGTTAGTGTGATATAAACACCGGGTTCGTCTTGCTCAACCCATTCAGACTCTTGATTTGTGTCTCCATCTGTCAATTTGTTTCCATTCTTTGTTGTTTCAGAATGAGCACCTCTGTTTCGATGGCCAATGGAAGTAGCTCCACTATTGGCCATTAGTCCATTTGAATCTGGCTCATGAGTATTAATGAAGTTGCCCATTTGCTCAATGGCTGCAGCAGAGATGTCATTAATGGCAGGAGTAGAGCTTAGGGATGCCAACGAAGAAAGTTTACAATTTTTAGTTGCTCCAACGGGGAGTCTTTCAGCTAATTCTTTCAACTGCAAAAATTGCAAAATAAAGAGAACATAAGATGAAGGTGCAATGAAATAAAAATGAAATTAGACTATTGGCAATCAGAATTCTATCTCTTCATATGACACCGGTTAACCGAAGAAGGTAGAGGGGAAGACCTGTGATGTCGAGTGAAAAGTTGATGAAGTTCTGTCATGGAGAAAAGTATGAAAATAGTACCCTGAATTTTTGCATAGGGTCATTTTAGTCCCAGAGTCTACAGAATGTCAATTTAGTCCTCACTCTTGTAATATGGGTTGAAATAATCCCTACGGAGCACTATTTCAGCCCATATTAAAATCTGAAGGCTAATTGATACTTTTATAGTTTCTGTGATTAAATGGGCACCATATAAATAATTAGGGGGCAAATTTGGCAATTTACTCTTCTGTTATGTGTCATCGAAGTGCTTGGTTCACTCAAGGCAGCACTACCTCATGTTTGAAGTACTAGGCCTCAGCAAAATAAGGCTCTTAAAATTCAAGACATTCACACTTAATAAGCCTATCTAAATTACTAATAGTAATTATGAACAGCAAAAGGTGATAATGATCACATGGCTACTAGGATACGCTAGACGAGATAAATGTTGAAGTTTCCTTCCATTCCATGGTCTCAATAAACAAGTAGTGCTAAAAAAGTACTCAAAATATATATGTTTTGAGAGGAAGATCAAAACAATCCATGGAATGTTAGATATGTAAATACATATGCTTCATCAAAATAGTACTCATTTATTAGAAAATTTATAGCAAAATTCATGTTTAAGCTAATAGTACTCCATTATTAGATAAACAAACTATTTTTCTTCTTTTTTTTCTCTTTTCTCTAAATATTATCCCTACTTCTATTACCATCTCAAAATTTATTCCATTAAAATACTGCTGTGAACACCGTTTCTCTGTTTCCAGCCACCAACCACTCCTCTTTGCAGGCATATTGATGCACTCACAGCTCATATAACAACACTTTAATTTCTATTATACTTATAAGAGCTTAAAAAATGTGATTTGAAATTGAAGTCAAGTATAGATTTTGACTTAAAAGCTATCCAAAATAGTAAAAGCTCAAACGATCTATTCTGAAACCACTTACTTATTTAGTTTAACAGAAGTTACACTTGATCTTAGCCAAAAGGCCGAGAAGGGTATAACCAAAACCAAAATCTAAATTGATCTTTAAACCAAAACCTTACTTGTGCAGTCAGAGACTTGATGACTTCTTTTGCTGCTTTACATTTTGCAGTTTCCTCTCCGGCAATTACAATAGCCTCCTTAAGCTGTTTTGACGTTCTTTCCAGCTCAACTTCTTGTAGCTGAGCCTTTCGAGTGAGATTCTCAACCTACAAACAGGCAATCATCAAACTCTTGCGGCAACTTCAGTATTTTTTAATTTCCATAAATTGTCCAAACAGAAATTTAAGTCCAAATTCAAGAGTTGCAGCATTTTGGTTTGAAAATATTAAAAGACGTATGTTTTAGAAACACAGAGTAATTGACATGCATGAATTTTAAAGACACATTCACACTTTAGTTAGATATAAATTAAATGCGTTCATTTTTTTTCTATTTTGTTATGATAAGTTTCATAGGCATTAAGTGACAGGTAGCAGTGGAGGGTGTCAGCAATGACAGACGGGAGGCAAAGGTGGAGAGCGGGGAAGGCGTGTAGCTGGCCAATAGCAAAGGAAAGCGGGAATCATGAGCACACAATTCAAAAATCACCAACTTTGAGCAATTTGTGAATAGAGGGAAAATTGAGTATTTGGAATATTTAGAATCCTTCAAATTTTTACAGTGTATTTCCTTTTTGGTTTAAGCCAAACGCAGAAAATGTTGAAATAATGAGAAATGGAATGCAAAATCCTACTAATGTTGACAGCCAAACAGACCCTTCATAAATATGTAAATGCTTTGACAAAGAAAATAAACGACCTTTGGTGATTAAAATTATTGAAACTTTGAATTTACTACAAAAGTAACTGATATTGTTGATAATATTCAATACGGTATAATCTAAAAAATGGCATCGAGTAGCAAAGAGGACAAGCTACAGAAATTGTGTCAATTACTTAGTGGTTTAGTTTGCACGGGACGGTAATACCCAATAAAAGACATGAAGATGACGGACAAATGAATTCTTTGTTTCTACACTCCAGAAAAGATGGGTGGTGTATATTCTAATTGTTGAGTATTAGTAACTAACGTAGTAGGTCGAGGATGATGAAAAAGTTTCAGTCAAAAAGGAATGTTGAGAGTTAAACAGCGTCAACTATAATTAATGCTGTCAAAATTACTCGATATTCAAAAAAGCTTATGTTCGGCTCATTATGTAGCTCAAGTTTTTAGTTTATTTATAAATGAGCCAAACACAAACAAATATATGATTGATTATGTTCGACACATTTTTGGCTAGAATTAATTAAATAATTAAATAAATTTATTATTATACTATTTATATTAATTTTTTTTATGTTGTATTTAAAAAAATGCTAAATTTTATTATTTTATAAGTTATTCAAGCTAATTTTGAGCCGCACAAGAGCTAAAACAAATAAATGAATTTGATTCATGCCAAACACAAAAATGCTATTCACAAGCCTATTTTGAACAGAAAAAATTCAAAGAAGCCAAACAAGACTAAGTATTAAGCTCAGTCCAAGCTCGACTCAATTACGCTGCATCTAAAATGCCTACCTGGGCCTTCAATCGAAGCACCTCTTGACTTAGGCTGTCATTAGTCCTTTTTGCATCATCAACAACAAATTTTGGAGAAGTTAATCCTCCAATGGTAGGTGTTGGTGTGGTAGAACGAGGAGGGCTGGGCCTTCTCGATATAGGTGACGTTGCACGAGAGACAATTCTTGATCCGGGAACAGAGACCGAGAAAAACTTCTTTGATGTTCCAAATACTGGATTGAAAGATTTTGAGAAGTTAAGAGCGCCCCAATTTGAGCCTGCACTTGGAATTGGAGAAACGCGACTGCTGCTAAATTCAAGTTTCTTATTTCTCTTAGATTTACCATCCATACTCCTTAAAGATTCTAATGACGAATATTTTGATATTTGTACTTGAGATCTCGACTCAAACTTTTCCTCATCAACCATGTCGTTCAGGCCTTGAACAGCCCCTCCTTTCCTACTAGCTGCAGAATGAGACGAGGAATCATTCTCAAATGCCTTCATTAGCTTGTTAAAGCAGCTATCACAAACACGATAAGGTTTGTTTGGATTCGGAGCCATGGACGCTTTAAGGGATTTCTTACTACTGCAAGAATGGCAGAAGACGAGGGCACAGTTGTAACAATTGTGACGTTTTCTTTTAAAATTAAATGGAAGACGACAGCCCGAGCACATAGACTGATCCACACCAGATATCCACTTGTGAATACAGATAGCTGCTGTAAAATTAGAACCACAAACTACACTTCTAACTTGTTTGTCCTTCAATGCTTCAACCAATGTGGGTGTGCTTCTATCATCACTATCCCCATGGCCTAATCTGCCGTTTGCACCTTTACCCCACGTATAAACTTCGGTTCGCGAAGTCAAAACCGCAACATGATAAGCGCCACAAGATATTTCCTCGACAAAGTTTTTCAAGAGCTTTCCTTCGACGCGTAGAGGGACCTTTCCGTCAGCCTGGGGGTTTCCGAGTTGGCCATAAACTGTACTTCCCATTGTGTAAACATGACCAGAAGTTGTAAGGGCAACAGTCAGGCTGTGGCCACAAGCAACTTGGCAAAAGTTCGGATCAACCACAGCAGCTACACAGGTAGGCACGAGTTTAGGTTCCTTATCACCATGCCCGAGCCGATTTTTATCTCCATCTCCCCACGTAAAAAGTTTGCCAGAAGAGCAGTTGCTAGAACTCGAATTTCCCACCATTACTTCAACCACTGCAGCAGTGTGCCAAACACCACAGGCCGCTCGTACTGTGCGTAGCCCCTTCAGAGATTCGACTTCCCTCGGTATCGAAACACTTTTTCGATCTCCATGACCGAGAACACCAAAAGTTCCATCTCCAAAAGTGAATAACTGTCCCGCAGATGTTACAACAGCTGTATGCCAAGGTCCGCACGAAATATATGAGACGTGAATACCTTCGAGAGGCCCATTAACCCTTTTTGGAACCCAGTGGCTCACTTCAGTTCCGTGACCGAGAAGGCCATAGTTGAAAGTACCATCACCCCACGTGTACAGGTCGCCGGAAAGCGTAACAGCGCAAGTATGATATTCGCCACAAGCGACCAGTTCGATATTCATATTGACTAGAGAATCAATCAGTTTAGGTTGTGATACATCAGAGTCAACTCCTAGTCCAAGCCTTCCTCCAGATTCCTCACCCCAAGAGTATATCTCTCCTTGTTTAGTGACGAGAGCAGCATGTTGGCCACCACAAGAAATAGTCTGAACATCAAGAATGACAGCAGATTCCAAGGCTTTTGGAATGAGCGAGTCCATTTTAGTGCCAGAAGAGCTTCCAACTCTATTATGTCCTCCACCTAAAATTCCATCACCCATTCCTTCTCCCCACAAGAAAACATCACCTAAAGCATCACCGTCGTCATGGCCAGATCCTTGACTTGATGAACTCACAGCACTAGAAAGGCTAACTCTAAATGCATCCATACTCATACCCCTCATGTTTCCATTTATACTATCAGAGCATCCAGATGACAATGAATGAACTGAAGCAGAAGCGGAGTCTGATGGGAAAAAACCCTTCGGAGGAATGGCATATACTGCACCGGAGAACGACTTATCCGAACCATTTTTTGGCGGACTATCATATGGGCTCCGAATTCGTAACGGATCACTTCCATCCTGAGTTGAATTTAAGACTAAGGACGGTGACTGATGGTAAAAAAGTACTTCAAATTAAAAGAATTGAGCAAAATTACCTTTTGAATACTATCAGTGCTACCAAAAGGAGAACTTAAAGGTGAACTTCTCCTGGTATATGTCCGAGGACTATGTGTTCCAGATGATACTCCATCACTTCTCGATTCTGTTCTCCATTTCCGCTGATGGCTACGTGAAATCAATGTTTTCAGACCAGCGAACCAGACTTCAGCTTCATCTTTGTCTTTACATATCTGGTACAAAAGCAAAAATACAATACAACATCTATGATTATACAAAGACGGACACAGGTTGTGAGCCAATTTCAACTAATAATCACGTAAGAATGCNTTTTCAGACCAGCGAACCAGACTTCAGCTTCATCTTTGTCTTTACATATCTGGTATAAAAGCAAAAATACAATACAACATCTATGATTATACAAAGACGGACACAAGTTGTGAGCCAATTTCAACTAATAATCTCATAAGAATGTAACAAGAAGTGCCAAAATAAGTGATGCTTACAAGATCCAGTGACCTATCGCTATAGATAAGAGAAAATGATTGGCATTCCTTCTCAGGCCGAGGGTATCTCTGAAAAATTGCCTGTACATCAGTGTAAAAAGTATCATTCATAGACCATTTTAATAAATTTCAATCAGATGAATGTAAATATGGAATAAGTAACTGCAATAGGGACAACAGAAACGATTGAACTATCAGATAATTCGAATAAGATTAGACTTCTCAAACACAAAAAATATATAAGTAACTTTTTTTCAAACATCAACTATGACAGGAGTTTCGGACCACTCATCATGCTTAGGTGGCTAGATATATATATATATATATATAATTAGAATATTAATATGCAGAATTCTGTATTAATTGCTTTGATTTGCTTTGATTTGCTTTTATTTACTTTCCTTTTTTCGTTTCATTTTATTTTTATTTATTTCCTTACTAGTAGAACTAGTAATGGGTATTTATACCCCTCTTTGCATCAATAAGATTATCTTGGTTCTATTCTTACATGGTATCAGAGCCATGACCCTAACATAACAGCTGTCGGGCTCACCTTACAGCTGGCTAGATCTGCTTCTAGCCGCTCAAACCTATGTCTCCCATCCAGATTCCCGTCTAGATTGCAACTACATGTCAATAGAGAACTTAATCGAGAACCTATTAATCGAGCTGCTGGAACTTAATCGAAAACATCTTTCATCTCCCAGAACAGGTTCCTATCTCCAGTATTCCCGTTTCCCGTCCGCTAGAACCTATTAATTGAGCCGCAGATTAATCGAGCCATCAGAACATATTCCCGTGTTCTCCAATCAGCCGCTAGACCTCTTGCCTCTCCAATACAGGTGATCTGACAATCGGAACCTTCTTCCGGTCGACCAAAAGATCTTCTTCCAGCAAGAATCCCTTCCCGAGAACATACTTCCTCCCTCTGGCAGCCATAATCATATGATGTCTCAACAACCTAAAATCTCATTTGGCTCAATTGGAGTCATGGCGGACTCCATTAGCACTGAGTCGTCATCAGAAGATGTTCTTGATTCCACCGGAGAATCAATTCTAATTATCGTTCATCTGGAAACCGGAGGACAGGAAAACAGCATTAACTTCTTAATTATAACTCATAAACTGAACAAAAGTAACTTTCTTCAATGGTCTCAATCTGTGTCCTTGTTCAGCAAATGACATGAAAAATTCGGTCATCTCACAGGTGTGATTTGTGAACCTCCAAAAACTGACAACATATTAGGAAGTGGAGAATTTCATGGTCATACATGGCTAATCAACTCCATAGAGACTTTCATTGGTCGATCATATATGTTCCTTCCTTCTACAAGTATCATCTGGACGGCAGTCCGTATATAAGAAATTTCAGCCAATTTTATGAGATATCTAAGAAGAACCGTGAGACAAAATAATGATCGAGAAATGTGATCCAATACTACAATAATCTAGTTGTATTATAAATGGAATGCAACATTTACTATGACTGACTTAGGAATCTTCGGACAACCTATCTCACTTCTTAAAAATTGTAGAAAATGACAGCATGTTTCAATTTTAGCAGGTCTCAACAAAGATGTTGATGAAGTCTCGCACTGCTCTCACTGAGATTCGTCGCAAAGAAAGCCAGAGACTTGTCATGCTTAGTGCGTCCACTCGGTCTGCAGAAGTATCCGCCTTGGTGTCTAATAGTGCTCAACCACGAATCGATCACCCCACTTGTGATTATTGTCCACATCCCACCACACTCCTGATAAATGTTGGAAGCTCCACGGGAAACCTGCATCCAAACCTTTGGCCAAATCTTTGTTGTCATGGGTTTCACTACAGCTTCTAAATCTAAAACAGTACAACTAGCCTCTACCCAAAACAATTTGGAATCCTCCAATTCTCATAAAAGTCAAATGGAGCACTTAATCAAGCTGCTTGGAGCCAATTGACTCTCTTCTGGTCTGTCGACCTCCCACATTCGGTAAGGTACCAATACTATGAAACTCACCTTTTTTGCCCCCTCCTAGTACATAGATCATTGATTCAGGATCCATGGACCACATGACTAGAAGCTCACAAACCGTTTCGACATACTATCCCTGCTCAGGGAAAAACACTGTTAAAATTGCCGACGAATCCCAAAATTCCATTGATGGTGAATGACCTGTTGTTTAATTTTGGAATTTGTATTATATGTATCTCTACTGAGATATAATCTTCCATCAATCTATAAACTAACATATGACATTGATTGCGTTTCTCATTTTTTATCTAATATTAGTTTCTTTCAGGATCATCAGGGAGAATGATTGAAACCGTTAGGGGGGTTGGCAGACTCTACTTCTTCCAAGAGAAAAACATGGAGAATGAGGACACTCCACCCTATAGTTGTAGCTTATCTCAATCCAATGAATGTCCTATTATATTGTTACAATGTCGTTTGGTCATCCTAGTTTCTAGTATCTACAACAACTGTATTTGGTGATGTTTACTAATAAAAGTCTTCCAATTTTAAATGTGAAACCTGTCAATTAACTAAAAATCCTTCTCATAAGTCATCGTGTTCCTTATCCATGCCACAATTGCACACCTTCCGCTCATTTCTCTCATATTCACAGTGACTTATGAGAACCCTTTCGCACTCCTAACTATACCAATAAACGATAGTTCCTTACTTTTATTAATGACCACACTCGGATGGCATGGGTCTATTTTAAAAGATAAATCTGAAGTTATTGTCATTCTAAAAAACATTCACACATTCATTTTGACCCAATTCAAAATTCATATTCAAGTCCTTTGAAGAAACAATGGTAGTAAACTTTTTAACTCTATATTAGGAGAATTCTTGGTAAGGGTATCCTCCGTCTTAGCTCATGTACCAACACTTCTCAACAAAATTGGGTACCCGAGAGAAAAAATCAACATCTCCTCAACGTTGCTCGCCCCATTATATTTCACTCTAACGTTCCAAAACATTTCTAAAATCATTTCATTCTTACCGTCACTTATCTCATCAATAGAGTTCCTTAAAAAATTCACAACTTTTGTATCCCTTTAGTCGTCTTAAGATTGTGCTTTCCCAATAATCGAGTCTTCTCCACCTTAAATCCCAAAATTTTTAGTTGCAAGTCTTTATTCAAAACACAACTCCAACTCGGAGTAAACTTGATCTCAGATGCATAAAATGTGTTTTCCTAGGATATTTTGCCACTCAAAAGGGTATCGGTGCCTTGACCCTACCACAAATAAGGTTTATGTGAGTGTTGATGTCTCATTTTTTGGAAATGTTCTCCACTTTCCTAACTTGGCCTCCAGTGAGAGAGAGCTAGAATTTTTGGATATTGTTCCTTACCCTACTCCTGTGGATGTTCCCCCCCCACGTCACCTACCATCGAGGAACTCATTGTTCCATTGGTTCAACCCACTTCTCCTACCACAAAGGAGCTTTCTGTCCCTTTGGATCCACCAGCACATCCTCTCACTTTCTGTGTCTACACTCGAGGCACTCGTTATGATGCACCTACTCTGGAGCTCACTAACCCCTTGTTGGACACTGAATCCCCCCCGGAACGACATCCATACCACTGCTCCTACTTCAAATGAGGAAGCAAGCTCCTCTAGTAAGATACGTAATCAAACACTCTATCCCATGACAAACTATATTTCTCTTCACAGATTATCACCATCCTAAAGAGCATTTGCTACGGCTCTGACCAATCATCAGCGTTCACCTATTTATGAGGCTGTCTTAGCAAACCCAACCTAGAAAGCTGCCATCATGTAGGAGATGAATACCCTTCAACAGAACCATACTTGGGACATTGTTGATCTTCCTTGAGATAAGAAAGCAATAGGATGTCGATGAATTTTTAGCATCAAGTTTAAATCTAATGGATCATTTAAAAGCAACAAGAAACGGTTGATCGCGAATGGGTAGACCTATAGAGTTGACTATGAGAAGACATTTGCTCCGGCTGTTAAATCAAACACCATTCAGCTCCTCTTATCCCTAGTAGGAAATTTGGATTGACCCTTATTCCAGTCTTATGTTAAGAATGTGTTCGTGAATGGCGATCTTACAGAGTAGGTATAGATGACTCCTCCATACTTTGACTTCGCTGCCTCCTAAGAGTAAGTATGAAGACCGCAAAAATCCATCTATGGATTGAAGCAATCACTACAGGCATGGTTCGGGAATTTCACAAAGGTGGTGGTAAGCCATGGATTCACTCAGGCTCAATCGGACCACACTCTTTTCTTCCAGCATTCCTCCAGCGATCAAGTATCTATCCTTATTGTCTATGTTGACAATATTGCTCCCACTAGGGCTGTCAAAATGGCTCGTTGTTCGCGAACACATGTTCAACTCGTTTTGTAGCTCGTGTTCGATTCCTTTGCTAAGCAAACGAGTCGAACACGAACAATTTTTTTGCACTCGATATATAAATGAGTCGAACATGAGTATCATTTTTAAATAATTTAATTGAATACAATGCTACAAAGATTTATAATCAATTAAAATTAATAATTAAAAATAGAATAAAAATATATTAAATTCTATTTAATATATTATTTTAATACAAATCATAAATTTAAATCTCGACTCACTCTTAGCATCCTAAGACTGTGTGATTAGGGTTGTCAAAATAGCTCATTATTCGTGAATAGCTCGTGTTCGGCTCGGTAAGCAAGCGATCCAAACACAAACAAATTTTTTGAGCTTGATATATAAATGAGTCAAACACGAACAATGATATTTTTTAACAAGCCGAGTTTGGACTCGCTCAAGCTCGACTCGTTTACACCCCTAACGGCTGCATGCATGACTAAGGTTGTCAAAATTGTATTTTGTTCGCAAACAACTCGTTAACGAGTCGAACACGAACTATTTTTTTGTGTTTGAAATATAAACGAGTTGAACACAAACAGTAGTATTTTTTAATGAGTCAAACACAAGCTGAGCTCAAGCTGGCTCATGTTCAGCTTGTTTACACCCCTAATTCTCACTGGTAATCACTACCAACATTGAAAGCTCTGAAAGGCATGCCTGTTGCTTCCTTTAAAATGAAGTACTTGGGATCTCTCTGGTACTTCTTAGGCATGGAAGTTGTTCGGTCATCTCAGGGTATTTGTTTGTCTCAGTAGAAATATGTGATGGACCTTTTGACAAAGAACAATATTCTCCTGTGCAAACCAATGGTTGTCCTGACGGATCCAAATAAAAAACTTCTAGATGTTCCCAATGTAGTTCCTGTAAACAAGACTCGCTACTAGTGCTTTATGGGAAACTCATATATCTTGCTCATACAATCCCAGACATATGTCACGCGGCTGGGATAGTTAGTCAATTCATGTATGATCCCTATGAGCACCACCTCGAAGTTTTTCACCAGATTCTCCACTATTTAAAAAGCAAACCAGGCTAGGGTTTGTTTTTTTCCCGACACACCTCTCATTCTATTGTAGTTTACGCAGATGTGGATTAGGCTAGGCCCGTCCATGATCAACAATCTACCTCGGGGCATTGCTCATTTGTGTGGGGAAACATGGTCATGTGGAAAAGCAAGAAGCAATATGTAGTTCCTTGAAGTTATGTGGAAGTCGAATTTAAGTCCATATCCCTGGGAATTTGTAAAGATCATTGGTTGCGCATCATGCTCCACAAATTACATATGACATTCTCCACCCCCCTGTTGTTATTCTGTGATAACAAGGCTGCAATTTGCATTGCTCACAACCCGGTCCAGCATGATCGCACCAAGTATGTTAAGTCTTTTTTCCCTTTATTTTATTTTTATTTATCTCTTTACTAGTAGATCCTGTAATGGTTATATCCCTCTTCGCGTTAATAAGATTACCCTTGTTCTATCCCAACATACATATATATGCATATATATATAGATAGATAGATAGATAGATAGATAGATATCCTGTGACAGTCTGAAGCATTAACAACAATAAAAAAGGGCTCAGACTACTTATTAACATAAGCTAATTTAGCAAAACTAAAAGCGTTCCTTTGGTCATTCCTTATTGTTCACTTCACAGCCTTACACATTGAATTTCTCATAATATTGTTAGATATCTTGTTAAAACAATAACCATATCATCTTGTACAACAATTAGAATCAGTGAATAAAAAGAGGCATAGGACCAGACAAATCTGTTGAAAAAAAAACAAACACTGCAGATTTCATGAATATTTTAAACAGCTTAACTGTTTAATACATATAAAAATATGCTTTCAAAAGCACATGTTTTTATTGATGTATTTCTTTGACCAAAAAAAACAAGATATAGCCAATAATTAGAATATAATTTGACTTACAGTTCGCTGTCCTGGCATGATACGGGAAACATGATTAAGTTCAAGTGTTTTTCATCTTTTCCTGAAAACCATATTAACATGGATTCGTCCTGGAAAAAAAATTTTTCAAACCTACATGAGCTCTGTGCTATGAAAATATAAAAGTAAAACTCTAGCTGAAGCATCTAATAGGTAAGGGTGAGTGTTTGAAGACTGATTTAACCATATAAATAATTGTCAAATTAAGGCAGCATGGTAAATACATCCATCTTTTTCATCGACAAAAATAAAGTATGGCCACAGTAACATGAAAACTGTGCTTGATCTCATTCACAACTGATAGTTAATATGTGTTGAAATAAACATCAATCAAGATTAGTTCTCAAATTTATTTCATTTCCTAATAGATATTTTTCTATTTAATTATGTAAAGTTTCTAATCTTATTTTTCAGGTACAATAAAATAAGAAAATGTAGTCGTACAATCAATCATTTTCCACACAACTCTCTACCCATTCTAACATTCAATTTGGTATGGAAAGCATCAAGATTCTACTCTCTATGAAGCTGAAAAGAAAGGGAGACCCTCATCTATGTTGATGGATATTAAAAGCTAATTTTTATCCGACAAAATGATGAAAAAAAATGTGAAAGATCTTTTGGAAAGAAGACAGTTGCAGGTACGAAGAAGATCGCAACAACCACAATGAAAAAGATAGTAGCTAAGAAAATGTCAAATCCAAAGCTGGAAACCAACTTCAATGGAAAACACCATCGAAAATATGGAAAATCATTAAATAAATGTTGGACTAAAAGATTTCAAAAAGAACAAACAAAAGATAAATCCCAATTACACTTTATTTTCTATGTCTGTCACATAGGGAGAGAACCAAAGACAGCCAAAAATAGTCCTAGTAAAAGTTATTTCTGAAACATCACCGAGAAAAGCTTTAAACGCTTTGACCTCATTTGACGAAGTTTTTGACTCCTCATGATATGGCGTCAGATCGACCACATCAAAAGTGGCGAAGCCGTTGTAACTTCTCGGGATTAGAGGGACTTCAACTTTCGGCACTTGTCACAGTTATTTTTTTTAGGTTTGGGGTGGGCGGGGGCGGGGTGTATGGGACTGATTTAGGGTGCAAAACAAAATATTTAAGATTTAAGTAGGTAAAGAATTGGCTCTAGTTTGGTGGGTTAAGGATTGGGAGGTGAAAGAGTGTGTATGCGGCTAATTTAGGGTGCGGAAAAAAATATTTAGGGTCGCTAATTTTGAAAATCGGCAAGGAGAAATTGGGGTTAAGTCAAGATTTGGCTATGGCATTGTGGGTTTAGGTTTGGGAGGTGAAAGAGGGTGTATGTGACTGTTTTAAGGTACAAAGAAAATATTTAGAGAAAAAAAAAAAGCAAGCGGGATGGTACGGGGTTTTCCTCCAAAAGTTGAACCTGCTTGGCCCAAAACAATTCAGCTAAGAGAGGGGGCTGAACCTGCCCCCTCCACCCCTCTTTTCATTAGGCGGGAATTTTCACGTCTTCCTGTTTTCATTTCCAGCCCATCCCACTTCTATTTATATGTGTTTTTAGGTCTTAGGAAAGTTGTTTATGTTAATTTTTATTTCAGATTTCCGAGGACAACTGTCAGGGCCCTAGTTTCCCCTTGAGGGTTGTATCAGTTGATTAGGGTGGTGATTCGGTTGTATCCCTCTCCCCGTTGGTGATTTATCTTCTACGACTTCCACCTCCACCTCCTCTCTTTGTTGTATGCTGGTTCTCCCTGCACCCCCATGCTTCCAACCACCAACAGCCCAGGCTTTCCCTTGCAACCAGCTTTTCCTCCTCTTCCATGAAACCCAACCGCAGCCCTTCCTCCCCCTATTGTTGTAACTCCCTCTCAGATCCCATTAGTCCTTCCCCTCCCCGTGAAATCCACCTGTCGTATTCCTTCCCCTTTCGTGAACCCATCCAACCAATAAATTTCCTTAAATGAATTTTTCTGCAAGCCTTGTTGCAGCCTCCACAAATCCTCGTAGCTATCCTTTGCCTTAACTTGCACTTGATAGTGCTTCATTCTTGATAGTCTCCTCACATCTTGATAGTGAGGACTCTACCTCTCATAATGAGGAACTTGATGTCAAGGAGGCCCCTCCTAAGTTGGAGGACGACTTCTCTTCGATCATCGATGAGTTGAGCGAAGTCAACTTAGGCATAGTTGACGATCATTTTCCCACTTACAT
>JXCR01084757.1:0-18084 GCA_002079205.1 Phalaenopsis hybrid cultivar | reverse complement strand
GATCTAAAATAATATCTCAAGTCAATTTTTTTGATTTCTTCTTTATAATGGCTATTCTAGTCAACCCTGTTGGTAAGATTCGTGTAGAACTATGAGCATCATGAGAAATTTTTTATAGCTTTGATGAGATTGTTTTTTCTTTCGGTGACTCACTCAATTACCCTCCTTACATCAACATGGTCCTGCATAACTTGAGGAGTTCAATAGCCATCTTTGGGACAATTTCATCATGTCTTATTATATATTACGACAAAATAACATGTTCAGTATCTATCAACCTCATTTCCCGATAGAGTGAATTTGGAAGTAGAAAATTCTCTTTTACGATGTTAGTAAGAGGGTCTTCAAATTATTGTAATATAACATTAATTAATGCTTTTTGAGTTGTACTTGCAGAAGTCACTTCATGATTTCCTCCGATTCTCAAATTGTCCATTTTGTCACGACCCAACCCGANTCTTTAACCAGCTTAATAGTGAAAAGATGTCGAACAAAAAGTGATGTTTCTTGCAATCTTCATTTCTTACTATATTTTAAAGGNTCTTTAACCAGCTTAATAGTGAAAAGATGTCGAACAAAAAGTGATGTTTCTTGCAATCTTCATTTCTTACTACTTTATTTTAAAGGAAATATGCAACAACAAACAACAACAACAACAAAGCCTTAATCCCACTACGTGGGGTCGGCTACATGAATCCTTTTTCAACAATAACAACAACAACAAAGCCTTAATCCCACTACGTGGGGTCGGCCACATGAATCCTTTTTCTCCATTGCGCCCTATTTAGTGTCATATGNAGCCTTAATCCCACTACGTGGGGTCGGCCACATGAATCCTTTTTCTCCATTGCGTCCTATTTAGTGTCATATACAGTAGTAAGAAATGAAGATTGCAGTAGTAAGAAATTATGTTGGCTAAAAATTTGGCATAATTTGGGTTAGGATAACTTCACAAATATATATAATATCAATTAATTTTTAGCATATGGGAAACTACAAATCAATTTAGATTGCTCTTATAGTAACATAACCCATTTTCAGTAAGTGTATTTAGAAATTATCTTCCTTCTGAAACTGAAATTAAATGATNCAATTAATTTTTAGCATATGGGAAACTACAAATCAATTTAGATTGCTCTTATAGTAACATAACCCATTTTCAATAAGTGTATTTAGAAATTCTCTTCCTTTTGAAACTTAAATTAAATGATTTTTCAATGACATGGATCATTTGAAGAACTTTGCTTATGCGAGCGATTCGCTTAAGAAGAATGCCAGTACTCGCATTCATGGAATAATTTATTAGCTCTTCACCGCATTAACTATTAGAAAAGCCAAGAACTTGGGTAATGGAGGAACTAGAGAGAGAAAATCTCAAAATCGAGAGAGAAGCATAATAAGCATAAAGTTTATGGAGCTTAGGACTGTATAATAAAATAGAGATGTAACACTTAAAAAGAAATGTTTGGCAAGATCATTTTAGGTATTTCGTTATTTTTGAACNCTTGGGTAATGGAGGAACTAGAGAGAGAAAATCTCAAAATCGAGAGAGAAGCATAATAAGCATAAAGTTTATTGAGCTTAGGACTGTATAATAAAATAGAGATGTAACACTTCAAGAAATGTTTGGCAAGATCATTTTAGGTATTTCGTTATTTTTGAAGTAACATCACTTTTAATATTTTCTTAGGACTCGACATCATTATCAACTATTATTGGAAAATAAATAAAATAAGAGAGGCTAAGCATGTTTTTTTCACTTTTAATATTAATATTTTTTTGCATTTNTTTAATATTTTCTTAGGACTCGACATCATTATCAACTATTATTGGAAAATAAATAAAACAAGAGAGGCTAAGCATGTTTTTTTCACTTTTAATATTAATATTTTTTTGCATTCCATTTTAAAAGTACAAGCCATTATTATATTAAGGGTTACTTGAAATTTGCCCTTTCAAAATTTTTTGAAAATTAAAATTAAAAAAACTTTAAATCTGGATAAAAAATAATGTTGACAAAAGCATGCTTGTTTTGTATGAGTTGCTGCAGAATGACTTATCGTCAGAATGAAATTGTCTTGACTTTTAAGACTCTTAAGAATTTGCATCTTAGAAGGACTTCAATCTTCTAATCTTCAAAGTCTTATTGAATATTGACAATTTCATCAAAATCATTGTTGGGTTGACTTTTGAGAACACCTTTCTCAAATAATTTTTCATTTGTTAGTTGTTACCTTCATAAGAGTGAGATCTTTGAACTCAACCCTTTCCAACTCATTTTGATTTTTGAATGAATTTAAGGATGATCTAAAATAATATCTCAAGTCAATTTTTTTGATTTCTTCTTTATAATGGCTATTCTAGTCAACCCTGTTGGTAAGATTCGTGTAGAACTATGAGCATCATGAGAAATTTTTTATAGCTTTGATGAGATTGTTTTTTCTTTCGGTGACTCACTCAATTACCCTCCTTACATCAACATGGTCCTGCATAACTTGAGGAGTTCAAATAGCCATCTTTGGGACAATTTCATCATGTCTTATTATATATTACGACGNTTTTTTCTTTCGGTGACTCACTCAATTACCCTCCTTACATCAACATGGTCCTGCATAACTTGAGGAGTTCAATAGCCATCTTTGGGACAATTTCATCATGTCTTATTATATATTACGACAAAATAACATGTTCAGTATCTATCAACCTCATTTCCCGATAGAGTGAATTTGGAAGTAGAAAATTCTCTTTTACGATGTTAGTAAGAGGGTCTTCAAATTATTGTAATATAACATTAATTAATGCTTTTTGAGTTGTACTTGCAGAAGTCACTCCATGATTTTCTCCGATTCTCAAATTGTCCATTTTGTCACGACCCAACCCGTTGCTTAGAATTAAATGAGGCGGAAACAACAATCGAACAATGTTAACATCTAACTATCCACATTTTGAAAACTTCTAATACATATACAAGAGCCACTAATCCACAAGTGTAATAAAATCTAAAACATCCAAAAATAATTTCTCAATCCAGTATTGAACAGTAAATAAAAAACTGATAGAAATAGTAAAGAAAACTATCATAAANCACAAGTGTAATAAAATCTAAAACATCCAAAAATAATTTCTCAATCCAGTATTGAACAGTAAATAAAAAACTAATAGAAATAGTAAAGAAAACTATCATCCAAAAAAAAATACCTAGCATCAATGCTTCTTCTCTGGTAAACATAGTCTCTTTTATTAGACATATCAACCTAGNAAACTACCCATAAATATTGTTATTAATCACCCTCACACATAAATTTTATTTATATAGTAACATATTAATTAACTTATAAAATTGAACATACCTTATAAGTTTCGATCGTGCTTTGCTCTAGTTCAAGCTCGAGCTCAGCAATCGTAGAGGGAGCCTTCTCATCTTCTTCTCACTAACGTAAACAATGCCGCTACCCTTTTCTTCACACGGTTGATGCAGACAACATTGCACGACTCGACGTAGACAACACTATGCTCTTTTCCTCTTCCTCTTCCTTTGTGCGAGTCCAATGTCGAAGTTTCCCTCTTCCCCTTCTGCTTTGTACGGTGGCAGTGCTTGAAATCGTGACCTCTTCCCTTCCTTGACTGGTCGTTTAGGGCTTGAGGTAGATAGCACGCGTGCAAAATTTCTCTTCCTCTGCACGCAAGCCACACAATCTTCTTCCTTTTTTTACTATGTCTTTACGTNTATGCTATACATGAATGACCAAAATAAAATGCAATGAATTTCATTAAAACTTTAAATTATTCGTTCCCGTTCCACTTTTTGTATTTGTTATTTTTAACCTCTTTAATAATCATCACAGGATTATCGTTACACCCGAAAGTATCATCTAAAATGTGCCCTATGACACTCTCGAAATGTGTTTGAATACACCTTAAAAAAATGTGTCCGAAGCTACCCTCAAATTTACTCACGAAGGTGCACCTATACCATTTCCTTTAACGCGTACGAGTATATTGCATCCTCCACGATTAACATTTGGGGGTAATCCTGTATGACAAATATTTAAATTTCATTTCATTTAAATGAGATCCTTTTAAATATATAAAATATTTTTTTCCCTTTCCCCATTCATTTTCTTTCATTCTTAAGCTACCACGTGTATACAAACATAATATAATTGGCTGAAGTATTAAAGATATTCTTTATTTAATAAACTTTAAATTTAATACATATAAGAAATAATTACTCATCTTGACTTAGAAGACCTCTGAAAAAATTTATTACTTCTCTTCACTTCCTAGCACCTAAACCAATAAAATGTGCATATTCTTATAAGAACTTCGTTTTATTAGAAAAACTTAAATAACTTTAGCTTATTTAAAGATGTAAGAATGATAAAAAACGCTAACCTCTGCTGACCTTAAAGTTTTTAGTCTTCCTTAAAATTTTAGAATTTATCAGCTTTCTCTACTCTTCTGATCACATAAAAAAACATTAAATACCATTAATATTTACCTTATAAGTTGCTCAGATCGATCCTCCTACTAACTCGTACGCTCCTCCAACTTCTTCGAATTTGAAATCATTAATAATTATTCTTGATTTTTAAATAAAACTACCCATAAATATTGTTATTAATCACCCTCACACATAAATTTTATTTATATAGTAACATATTAATTAAATTATAAAATTGAACATACCTTATAAAATTGAACATACCTTATCAGTTTCGATCGTGCTTTCAAGCTCGAGCTCAGCAATCGTAGAGGGAGCCTTCTCATCTTCTTCTCACTCACGTAAACAATGCCGCTACCCTTTTCTTCACACGGTTCGATGCAGACAACATTGCACGACTCGACGTAGACAACACTATGCTCTTTTCCTCTTCCTCTTTCTTTGTGCGAGTCCAATGTCGAAGTTTCCCTCTTCCCCTTCTGCTTTGTACGGTGGCAGTGCTTGAAATCGTGACCTCTTCCCTTCCTTGACTGGTCGTTTAGGGCTTGAGGTAGATAGCACGCGTGCAAAATTTCTCTTCCTCTGCACGCAAGCCACACAATCTTCTTCCTTTTTTTACTATGTCTTTACGTAAAATAGGTAAGAGACAATCTCTACTTCTTTTATCTCTTCCCTCGCACAGGTCGAAATAGCACCCGCTACTTCCTTCGATTACTCCTCTTCTCTATGACTTCTTTTTTATTCGGCTAGGGTACAACCTCCTTTCTTGATCTTTCCCGTTTTCTCTCGCTCGTTCTCTACATTGGTTTGAATGAGGAGTAATACGACTCGTAAGTCTTAACTGAAAGGGTGCTTATCCTTCGTATCTATTCAATTAACTGCTATTATTATTATTATTATTATTATTATTATTATTATTATTACTACTATTATTGTTGTTGTTGTTTTATTTAATTATTATTATTATTTTTTATCTTGTTATTACAATCTTCCTTCATAAAATTTCGTCGTCGNTTACTCCTCTTCTCTATGACTTCTTTTTTATTCGGCTAGGGTACAACCTCCTTTCTTGATCTTTCCCGTTTTTTCTCACTCGTTCTCTACGTTGGTTTGAATGAGGAGTAATACGACTCGTAAGTCTTAACTGAAAGGGTGATTAACTGTTATTATTATTATTATTATTATTATTATTATTATTATTATTATTATTATTATTACTACTACTATTATTGTTGTTGTTGTTTTATTTATTTATTATTATTATTTTTTATCTTGTTATTACAATCTTCCTTCATAAAATTTCGTCGTCGAAATTTGAAAATAAACATGAAAGTAAACATACCTCAAGATAAAAATTGAAGATATCTTTCTTGAAAGTCAGAGACCTCTCAAGTAGCATCATTTTCCGATCCGTGCTTCTATAAAATCATCACAAATGGAATCTCTCTATTCCAAAATTCTTCACTTCATAATCCAGAATCTTTTCAGGCTCTATAACATAAGTTTAGGCTGAATATCAACTTAGTCTGCAATCACCCTACTTGCTTCATTTATAATATTCTTTCTCAATAAAGAAAATGTGGAAAATATTATGTACTCCCTGCATATGTGCTGGTAAAGCCAATTTGTAAGCCACATTCTCAATCTTCTCCACAATCCCAAAAAGATCGACAAATCTCGGGCTCAATTTTCCTCTTTTGCGAAATCATTATACATCTTTCAATGGGCTGACGTTGATAAGAACAAACTCTCCAACTTCAAACTTAACAGATCAATGCATGACATCATAATATTTTCTCTATCTTTCTTGTACTATCCTCAGTTTGTCTCTGATCAGTCCAATCTTCTCTATAGCATCATCAACCAAATCAGCTCTAATGATCTTTCATTCACATGTTTCTGCCCAACATAGAGATGGCCTGCACTTCCTTCCATACAATGCTCCATATAAATTCATCCCAATGCTAGCCTGGTAACGATTATTATAAGGAAAATCTATTAAAGGTATATGTGATTCCATTCTCCATCAAAGTTAAGAACACAACCTTAGTAGACCCTCCAACTTCTGAATAGTCCTCTCTGACTGACCATCTATCTAAGCGTGAAATATTGTACTGAAAGTCAGTCGAGTGCCCAAAGCTTCTTAAATCTTTTTCCATAATCTGGAAGTAAACATGTTATCTTTATTAGAGAAAGTAGGCTTCGGTGCTCTATGCAACCTCACAATCTGATTTACATATAATTTAGCTACCTTTTTAACTGAATCTGTCTGTCTGATAGGCACGAATTGATAGACTTAGTCAGTCCATTGAACATTTTCTATATAGCATCTCTACCCTGATGAAATGTAGGCAAACCAATCACAAAATCCATCGCAATCTCCGCTCATTTCCACTTTGGAATCGATAAAGGCTGCAACTGACCTCCAGGACACTGATGTTCGGCCTTCACTAGCTGACATGAAGGACACTTGACCACAAATTTTGTCACGCTTATCTTTAATCCTGGCCACCAAAATGCTTCTTTGAGTTCTTGATACATTTTATTGCTCCCTGGGTGAATAACATATCCAGATAAATGTGATTCCTCTAGAATTTACTTCCTCGGGTCTTCAACATATGGAACATAAACTCTGCCTTTATACCTCAATAAACCATCCTAATCTAGCATATCTCTCCAAATTACCAGCTTGAATCTGCTCTGGAATTTTCTAAATACTATTATCTCTGACTAAAGTATCTTCAATTCTGCTTTTTATAGTGTCGCATCGTCAACTGATATAAATGAGCCATACTATCATCACCATAATCAACTGTAGTCAGCCGCAACCTCTCTAGATCTTTAGTAAACTGCTCCTGTTGAGTAAATAAACAATTCAAGTTACCAGAAGTTTTTTTACTCAACGCATTATCAGTAACATTTGCCTTCCCTGGAGGATATTATTTCTAAATCATAATCTTTTATAAGTTTCAGCCATCTCCTCTGTCTCAGGTTCAACTCTTTTTGAGAGAAAATATATTTCAAACTCTGGTGGTCAATGAAAACTTTACATCTAACTCCATACAAATAATGCTTCCAGATCTTGAGTGCAAAAACAACTGCAGCTAGCTCCAAGTCTTGCGTAGGATAGTTCCTTTCATGATTCTTCAGTTGTCATGATGTATAAGCAATGACCCTACCATGTTGCATAAGTACACTACCTAAACTCCTCAAAGACGCATTGCTAAAAATCTGAAACCCATCAAAATCGGAAAGAATGACCAAAATTTGAGCTGAAATTAAACAAGACTTCAGCTTCTGAAAAACACTCTCGCAACGATAAGACCAGTCAAACTTCATCGCTTTCTGACTCAACCTTGATAATGGCATAGCAATCTGTGAAAATCCCTCAACAAACTCATGTAATAACCAGTCAGACTTAGAAAACTCTTGATAGGACTTGGTCAATCTACAATCACCTTAACCTCATTCTGATCAACAGATATGTCGTCTCCACTGATAATGTGCCCAAGAAAACCTACACTTTTAAGCCAAAATTCCCATTTAGAAAATTAAGCATAAACTACATTCTTCTCAGATACACCAGAATATCATCTATAAAAATGATCACAAAGTTATCCAGAAACTGTCTAAAGACCTGTTCATCAAGTCTATGAAAACTGTTTGAGCATTTGTCAGTCTTGACAGCATCACCACAAATTCATAGTGGTCGTATCTAGTCCTGAAAGAGATATTTTCTATGCCTTCTTCTTTAATCCTCAATAGATGATAGTTTGACCTTAAGATCAATCTTTAAAAATATTGAAGCCCTTTCCCACTGATAAAAAAAATCGTCAATTCTCGGTAATGTATATTTATTTTTAAATGTGAGTTTATTCAACTCTTTGTAGTCAATGCAAATCTTGAAGCTCCCTTCTTCACAAATAACACTTTAGCTCCCAAGCTGAGGTGCTAGGCGTGATGAATCCCTTATGTAGTAACTCTTTTAGTTGGTTTTTTAGCTTTTGCAACTCTTTAACTGTCATTCTGTAGGGTGCATTGAATATAGATTCAGAACCTGGTAAGAGTTCAGTGCTGGAATCAATCTCACATTGGAGGTAGCCCTGGTAAATCATCCATAAATACCTCTGGATATTCTCTTACCACTGGAAGATCACCCAAAGACTTCACTTCTTTAGAAGCATATGTTACCTGAGCAAGAAATCCCTAACTTTCATGATTAAACAATTTGCAAGCTTTCATGTAGGTAATTATCATAGATTTTAATCATCTGTTACCATAAAATTTAACTTCTGTTTCTCCAGATACATTTATTTTGACAGTCTTCTTATTTGAATCAATAGTGACAAAAGTTTTCAGACATCTAATCCATGCCTAAAATCATATTGAATTCCACCAAAGGTAACACAATAAGTTGGGCATTAAAATCCTTTCCACCAATCATATGTTTCACCTCACATGATTGATCAACTTCCAGAAAATGACCATTTGATATTCTAACTAATAATATCACAGACATTGAAATAACATTCAATTGCATCACTTTATTCAGTTCATCAGCTATAAAAGAATGGAATGCTCCCAAATCAAATAACACTCTTATCGGCCTACTTGGAAGATGTACGATACCTATCATTTAAAATCACCGCATTAAACATTTAGAGTTGGTTTATTAATATATTTAAACTCTTACTTATTTTATGTATGCATGACATGAATCCTATGATGCTTAAAGTGTACCGTTTAAATTTGTTAAAAGGAAAACATACCTGTGACATCATGAAAGCCCTTGGCTACCTACTATGATAATGCATATACTCTGGACTGAACCTGTTGCTAAGTCTAATATGTATTTAGCACTGACCCTAATGATTTAGCTGCCCTTGGTCTACCATAACTCCTCTGAGGTTGTGCAGCACTGCTTCCGGAATATGTTGGAGCCTTCTGACCCAATTTAGGGCAATTCTTCGCCATGTGTCCTGGCTTGTGACACCTAAAGCATGTGTTGGATCAAGACAAATATTCACCCTTGTGTGACATTTTACACTTGTCACACTTCTTCGCTTCAAACTGAGGGTCAACGTTGTTGGTTCTATCCTTCTTAGCACTTCTATCAACTGACTGAAAAAACTGCCTCAGAGAGCCCCGAGGAAATCCGACTCTAGATTTCTTTTCTCCGAAGCACTTTTCTTGGAACCTTATCATTTACTTTTTTCGAATTCAACAAAAATCATATGTAAATCCTCCTTATTCTCCCTTTGCTTCTCCATCAAACATCTCAATAAATGTGTAGCTTTCATAATAGACTTGTCCGACATGAATCCAAACTGATATTGAGAAATTTTTATTGAAAATTTCTTTCCAAAGTGAAGCCCCAAAATATAAGACTGTTATCTATTAAGAAAGATAGTTTTGACTATCTTATTCTCTTTTTTTTTGCTTCATGTTTATCTTTGTAAGATTAAAAAAATAATTGANTATCCTTCTTAGCACTTCTATCAACTGACTGAAAAAACTGCCTCAGAGAGCCCCGAGGAAATCCGACTCTAGGTTTCTTTTCTCCGAAGCACTTTTCTTGGAACCTTATCATTTACTTTTTTTGAATTCAACAAAAATCATATGTAAATCCTCCTTATTCTCCCTTTGCTTATCCATCAAACATCTCAATAAATGTGTAGCTTTCATAATAGACTTGTCCGACATGAATCCAAACTGATATTGAGAAATTTTTATTGAAAATTTCTTTCCAAAGTGAAGCCCCAAAATATAAGACTGTTATCTATTAAGAAAGATAGTTTTGACTATCTTATTCTCTTTTTTTTTTGCTTCATGTTTATCTTTGTAAGATTAAAAAAATAATTGGTGAACGTATGTTGGCCTAAATAATTTAAAAGCTTAACAACATGAACCCGCCAACTCAACATGAGTGCGCATAAATTAGCTCAGATAGCTATGAAATCAATCCGATGTTCTCCCTGGACTCAATGAGAACTCGCGGACCAATTTAAGGTGAACCCGCTATTCAAGGATGGGAAGAATTTCCTAGCTGAGCATGGAGAGCTCACCAAAGTTGTGTTGAACTCACTAGGATGAACATGCTCAAGGGAAGGCACCNCTCTAGAATTTACTTCCTCGGGTCTTCAACATATGGAACATAAACTCTGCCTTTATACCTCAATAAACCATCCTAATCTAGCATATCTCTCCAAATTACCAGCTTGAATCTGCTCTGGAATTTTCTAAATACTATTATCTCTGACTAAAGTATCTTCAATTCTGCTTTTTATAGTGTCGCATCGTCAACTGATATAAATGAGCCATACTATCATCACCATAATCAACTGTAGTCAGCCGCAACCTCTCTAGATCTTTAGTAAACTGCTCCTGTTGAGTAAATAAACAATTCAAGTTACCAGAAGTTTTTTTACTCAACGCATTATCAGTAACATTTGCCTTCCCTGGAGGATATTATTTCTAAATCATAATCTTTTATAAGTTTCAGCCATCTCCTCTGTCTCAGGTTCAACTCTTTTTGAGAGAAAATATATTTCAAACTCTGGTGGTCAATGAAAACTTTACATCTAACTCCATACAAATAATGCTNATAACTGTGCTTCCTCTAGAATTTACTTCCTCGGGTCTTCAACATATGGAACATAAACTCTGCCTTTATACCTCAATAAACCATCATAATCTAGCATATCTCTCCAAATTGCCAGCTTGAATCTGCTCTGGAATTTTCTAAATACTACTATCTCTGACTAAAGTATCTTCAATTCTGCTTTTTATAGTGTCGCATCGTCAACTGATATAAATGAGCCATACTATCATCACCATAATCAACTGTAGTCAACCGCAACCTCTCTAGATCTTTAGTAAACTGCTCCTGTTGAGTAAATAAACAATTCAAATTACCAGAAGTTTTTTTACTCAACGCATTAGCAGTAACATTTGCCTTCCCTGGAGGATATTATATCTAAATCATAATCTTTTATAAGTTTCAGCCATCTCCTTTGTCTCAGGTTCAACTCTTTTTGATAGAAAATATATTTCAAACTCTGGTGGTCAATGAAAACTTTACATATAACTCCATACAAATAATGCCTCCAGATCTTGAGTGCAAAAACAACTGCAGCTAGCTCCAAGTCTTGCGTAGGATAGTTCCTTTCATGATTCTTCAGTTGTCATGATGTATAAGCAATGACCCAACCATGTTGCATAAGTACACTACCTAAACTCCTCAAAGACGCATTGCTAAAAATCTGAAACCCATCAAAATCGGAAAGAATGACCAAAATTTGAGCTGAAATTAAACAAGACTTCAGCTTCTGAAAAACACTCTCGCAACGATAAGACCAGTCAAACTTCATCGCTTTCTGACTCAACCTTGATAATGGCATAGCAATCTGTGAAAATCCCTCAACAAACTCAAGTAATAACCAGTCAGACTTAGAAAACTCTTGATAGGACTTGGTCAATCTACAATCACCTTAACCTCATTCTGATCAACAGATATGTCGTCTCCACTGATAATGTGCCCAAGAAAACCTACACTTTTAAGCCAAAATTCCCATTTAGAAAATTAAGCATAAACTACATTCTTCTCAGATACACCAGAATATCATCTATAAAAATGATCACAAAGTTATCCAGAAACTGTCTAAAGACCTGTTCATCAAGTCTATGAAAACTGTTTGAGCATTTGTCAGTCTTGACAGCATCACCACAAATTCATAGTGGTCGTATCTAGTCCTGAAAGAGATATTTTCTATGCCTTCTTCTTTAATCCTCAATAGATGATAGTTTGACTTAAGATCAATCTTTAAAAATATTGAAGCCCTTTCCCACTGATAAAAAAAATCGTCAATTCTCGGTAATGTATATTTATTTTTAAATGTGAGTTTATTCAACTCTTTGTAGTCAATGCAAATCTTGAAGCTCCCTTCTTCACAAATAACACTTTAGCTCCCAAGCTGAGGTGCTAGGCGTGATGAATCCCTTATGTAGTAACTCTTTTAGTTGGTTTTTTAGCTTTTGCAACTCTTTAACTGTCATTCTGTAGGGTGCATTGAATATAGATTCAGAACCTGGTAAGAGTTCAGTGCTGGAATCAATCTCACATTGGAGGTAGCCCTGGTAAATCATCCATAAATACCTCTGGATATTCTCTTACCACTGGAAGATCACCCAAAGACTTCACTTCTTTAGAAGCATATGTTACCTGAGCAAGAAATCCCTAACTTTCATGATTAAACAATTTGCAAGCTTTCATGTAGGTAATTATCATAGATTTTAATCATCTGTTACCATAAAATTTAACTTCTGTTTCTCCAGATACATTTATTTTGACAGTCTTCTTATTTGAATCAATAGTGACAAAAGTTTTCAGACATCTAATCCATGCCTAAAATCATATTGAATTCCACCAAAGGTAACACAATAAGTTGGGCATTAAAATCCTTTCCACCAATCATATGTTTCACCTCACATGATTGATCAACTTCCAGAAAATGACCATTTGATATTCTAACTAATAATATCACAGACATTAAAATAACATTCAATTGCATCACTTTATTCAGTTCATCAGCTATAAAAGAATGGAATGCTCCCAAATCAAATAACACTCTTATCGGCCTACTTCGAAGATGTACGATACCTATCATTTAAAATCACCGCATTAAACATTTAGAGTTGGTTTATTAATATATTTAAACTCTTACTTGTATGACATGACATGAATCCTATGATGCTTAAAGTGTACCGTTTAAATTTGTTAAAAGGAAAACATACCTGTGACATCATGAAAGCCCTTGGCTACCTACTATGATAATGCATATACTCTGGACTGAACCTGTTGCTAAGTCTAATATGTATTTAGCACTGACCCTAATGATTTAGCTGCCCTTGGTCTACCATAACTCCTCTGAGGTTGTGCAGCACTGCTTCCGGAATATGTTGGAGCCTTCTGACCCAATTTAGGGCAATTCTTCGCCATGTGTCCTGGCTTGTGACACCTAAAGCATGTGTTGGATCAAGACAAATATTCACCCTTGTGTGACATTTTACACTTGTCACACTTCTTCGCTTCAAACTGAGGGTCAACGTTGTTGGTTCTATCCTTCTTAGCACTTCTATCAACTGACTGAAAAAACTGCCTCAGAGAGCCCCGAGGAAATCCGACTCTAGATTTCTTTTCTCCGAAGCACTTTTCTTGGAACCTTATCATTTACTTTTTTCGAATTCAACAAAAATCATATGTAAATCCTCCTTATTCTCCCTTTGCTTCTCCATCAAACATCTCAATAAATGTGTAGCTTTCATAATAGACTTGTCCGACATGAATCCAAACTGATATTGAGAAATTTTTATTGAAAATTTCTTTCCAAAGTGAAGCCCCAAAATATAAGACTGTTATCTATTAAGAAAGATAGTTTTGACTATCTTATTCTCTTTTTTTTTGCTTCATGTTTATCTTTGTAAGATTAAAAAAATAATTGATGAACGTATGTTGGCCTAAATAATTTAAAAGCTTAACAACATGAACCCGCCAACTCAACATGAGTGCGCATAAATTAGCTCAGATAGCTATGAAATCAATCCGATGTTCTCCCTGGACTCAATGAGAACTCGTGGACCAATTTAAGGTGAACCCACTATTCAAGGATGGGAAGAATTTCCTAGCTGAGCATGGAGAGCTCACCAAAGTTGTGTTGAACTCACTAGGATGAACATGCTCAAGGGAAGGCACTGAAACTCAAAAACAACTCATCAACTTCAAGACTTGGAACAATTAATTTAAAAAAACTCATGTACACATTCTAGTATGCAGTTAGGTTATATGCTTCATGTATTTTACATTGAGTAACCAATTGATCTCTTTATAATTTCTTTATATTCATACAATTTATAGCTTTTCTTACCGCTCTTAAACTCTAGCACGAACTTGTAAGTAGTGTATTGTTGTAAAAGCCTAGGGTTATGCAATTTCACAATATTAGGTCATTTTTGTAATGAATCAATTCAAATGAAATTCCATTGCTTCTTTTTCTCTTTTTTTTTTCTTCTTTTCATTGAGTGCTATTAAAATATTGGTGTAAACTATGAAAATTCAGGATCCAACATTTATGTTAAGAAAACAAGAGTGGTATTGGGAGTAGATTAACTTTGAATTTTCTCTTACTGTCTAGCTGTTATTTGATTAGCTTTGGGATTAAGGTGGGCTAATTTGATCAAGGAAAAACCCTTAAAAAAACCAAAAAATTTGTCCTAATCTCAACACAATCTATCAAGATCAGCTGATATGTTTTTAGGTGCTAATCATATTTTAATTTTGAGCATCTTGATTGAAATTGATTCAGTCGGATTTTTGGTAGATTTAACACCAATTGTAACAATTAATAAAATGAATAAAAAAGGAGGCAACTGCCTATAGTGGTGTCTTATTAGTTTTAGATAAATTGTTAATTTGATATTCATGTGGTAAACTCTCTCTCGGTCTATTGAACAGGCACATTTATCACAAGAATTTAACAAAATCAATTTATGAATTATAGGAGTTTCACAATATATGAGATAGAAGACAATAGAAAGTCCTTTTCGGGATAAAGTATTTTAGGCTAACAAAGTGATGGGAGTAATCAATAATCTGAAACAAGGGTTTCTGTTAATTTCAGGAAGAAGTAATGAGATTTGAGAGCAAGTTTTTGCCAAAAACCTCATGCCAAAAAATTTGATTATGCCGATTTTTTTTGGGAAATTTACGTACATACCCCACAATATTTATGTATTTACATATCTAACACTTAAATTTTGATATCTGCACTTATAACAACTTGTTGTCAGAACAGATGCATGAAAAGTTATATTTCTTGTAAATGTAAATGTTTTGGTGTAAGATATGTAAAACATAAGGATTGTATGGTATGCATGTAAATGCCCCATTATATTGTTGGAGATTATTGCAAGAAGATGCTAGAAGTTTATATTATGTTGATTTAGGCTAGTTGGTTTGTTGTCAGTTATCTTACATTATATTAGATCCATCATCTCAATATAAATAATTCTTGACGAAATGGAGGAATAATTTGAAAATCTGTATCAGCCAATTGATTGAATTAGCTTTTTCAAAAGACTCCGATCATAAGGTCAACAGAACAGAAAAACAACGAGAGGGCACTTCTTGATTTATATCTTTGTTTGGTTTGAAAAAAGATGCTCAATTCGATGCAAATAAATGTAAGATATTTATTGTAAAATAATGTATGATTATTTTTATAATTAGTGATTATATTTTGTGTAGAAGAATTTAATGGTGTAACACTATAGGTAAAAATAGCAAAACCCCTTGTAAAACTTGGAGGAAGAGCTCAAACACATAAAGATGCTCAAGCAGAGAGAGTCAAACTATAAGAGCAAAAGTAAAAGCCCAAGTATAAAGAAATTTTTGAAATATTTATTTTAGTTTAGATTTTTGTGTTTTGAACTTATACAATCATTTTAAATTTCAGTTTTCACCTTATAGAATTTATGAAGAGCGTTTTTTTATGGATTTGGAATACATAATGAATTAATGCGCGTGGTTGACACCTTTTGCTATTATTGTCCTCGCATCATCTTTTTCTTAAAATATTTTTCTTTTTGAATGATGAAGTCTAAAAATCATCTCAATGCAATGAAACAGTGCTGTTGTGTAATGAAAAATTTTAACTTCTAAATTTAAAAAAAAAAGCTTTGAGAAAATCGTTCAGTTGATTTGTGATTGGTGGCCTACATAGGCCAATCGTGCTAGTATTGGTTAGATATCTTTTATGTATCGTTACTATTTTCATTCATTCTTCCAAATCATTCATTAACTTCCTCTACATCCTAGTTACCTCACAACCTCACTCTAAGCCATCAAAGTCACATCAAGCTCCTCCTTGAAGTGTCGGCTACGGTTAGGTGTAATCATATTTAGTCTTGTTCTCTACTAAAATTTTATAGAACTCTATTAAAAACTTCAGATTGGAACATTATATTCTAAACTAGTGCTCCATGTCCATTTCTCTCTTTTATTCCTCATAAAATTCATTACTTAAAACGATCAACTTTCGTGAAAGTGCAATAAGTGAACTACACGTGAATAGTTCTATTCACATATGGGTTGAGCGTGGATTTAAGCACCCTTAATCTCCTAAGCTGCTAAATTCATCTTGTGTCAAGTGCAACTACACATAAAAGGCTCTGATGAACACGAATATTTGAGATTAGGAATTGTGTTATGTACAGCATGGTTGTAAGAATGACATGCTGTACTTTTATTCTTCCCATATTTTCGCAATTATTACAGCTTGGCTTATGGACACAGGTAATTCTGGCTATCATATTTAAAAACAAGCCCCACCATGGGCATTTAGGCTGTATTAGATATTATAAAAGCAAAATATATAACATTTTAGTCTGAATTTTTTTCTATCAAAACTACTACCTTCTGGAAATGTAGTCACTTATTTTAAGTCATATTGCTTCTTCAGACAAGGGGAATCAAAATTTGGTTGCTTGCAGTATGCTCATCATTGCTGCTTAAGGTGCACAGTAATAATGTTGGCAGAGTTAATGAAACTTATATGACCACGGTCACCTATAATGCTGAGTGCTTGAATTATTTCTTGCCTTTAAATATATATTATATACTGCTAGTGATGAGCGTCAGGCGGCTTGCCCTGTTACATTTCCAATTTTTGCAGCCCTCTGCACATGTTTAATTCCATTAGATTTGTTATTTATTATCTCTAATTTTTTCGTTTCCATGGCTCTGGAACTCTAAGCCCATTTAATTCCATTAGATTTGAGGTGTAATCACTACTTACATATTTTGTTTTTGTTTTTTTGAAAGAAGCAAACTGCAATGAAGACATAAAACATCCAAATAAGTCATTATTTATGAATAGTGTTCATTAAACAGGCAAAAATCTGTTAGGATTCGTATGGCAAGCTACACAGAAGCTCCATTGGAACTTGTTAACTTGGTAAACAGTGTCTTGATCAATATAGAATGTATCCNATTATATACTGCTAGTGATGAGCGTCAGGCGGCTTGCCCTGTTACATTTCCAATTTTTGCAGCCCTCTGCACCTGTTTAATTCCATTAGATTTGTTATTTATTATCTCTAATTTTTTCATTTCCATGGCTCTCGAACTCTAAGCCCATTTAATTCCATTAGATTTTAGGTGTAATCACTACTTACATATTTTGTTTTTGTTTTTTTGAAAGAAGCAAACTGCAATGAAGACATAAAACATCCAAATAAGTCATTATTTATGATTAGTGTTCATTAAACAGGCAAAAATCTGTTAGTTTTCGTATGGCAAGCTACGCAGAAGCTCCGTTGGAACTTGTTAACTTCGTAAACAGTGTCTTGATCAATATAGAATGTATCAGTTTTAATGACGGTGTGTCTCAGGGAATGGCTGAACCGGGAATCTTTAGATTTAGGCGCATAACTACAGAAATTAAATTTGAAAGATTGAGAGGCACTTAACATGGTATTAACGTTACATTCATAAATTTTTTCATAAATTAAAAAAAATTAGTCAGAGATGCAATGATAGGGGTCTATAATTTAGAGAAAGTGATTCAGGAAGTATGGGTTGAGTG
>JXCR01084740.1:321127-362280 GCA_002079205.1 Phalaenopsis hybrid cultivar | reverse complement strand
AATATTTAAATCGAGCCGAACACGAACACACTGTTCACGAGCCAATTTCGAACACGAGCCGATTTCGAACACGAGCTATTTCGAACGAGCCGAGCCTCGGCTCGTTTACAAACCGTGTTGGTGTCCGTTATTTCAATTTTCAAGTGTTCAAAAAAAATAAAAAAGGAAGAATAAATTAAAATATTTGGTTTTAAAGCGATTCCCATAAATGCTTCTCACAAAACTTGTTCTACTCACCTAAGGATTTTTGGGTGGCAGAGTCAAGACCAACTTTATTAAATAAAAAGAGATAAAAAACTTGCAACACAATTAGAACATAAATCTCTAATATAAACACCATATCTAGACATCAAAGACAAAAACAATGGGAAAAAAAAAAGCCAAAAGATGAATAACAAACTTCAATGAATGTTCAAAACAAGATTTTGTCTAGATCTAATGAAGTTAATAGTGAATTTAAGGTCTCCGGAATAAACTTTAGAAAGAATGGTTAAGATCTAAAAGGATGAGTACATCATTGCAAATATCAAAAATAGCCACAAAATGTAAAAGATCCAAAAGTAGTAACCAACTAATTAATAAAATATCCAGAGAAACATAAATAAAGAGAAAAACAAAACATCACAAATTACTATAAGAAAATTTAAAATTAGAAAATAATCGAGAAACAAAAGCAAATAAACCCCAAAACACCAAAAACAAAGACCCAATATAACCAAGACAATTATAAGTTATAAAAATTTCAAATAGAATTAAGATTCTATTTTAATTTTTGAATTCTTACTCTTATAAATTAACAAGTAATGGATATAATGAGTATGATTATCTAAAGAGGAATAAACATGCCTAAATATTTTTTAACTCATTTCCAATAAAATACGAAATGCAGTAAGTTAGAAAGCCAAAACATAAAACATTTTATAAATTTTACAAGAAATATTATCAGAATGATTAAATACTTGAAAGATATTTGAATGGGCAATAAAAAATTTATAATTGACACACATTAATTGATAAGAGAATGGAAAAGAGCATTCAAAGAAAAGATAACCATGAATCTCTAAATCAAAACCACATAACACACAAATTTTATTAATATTCATATCTCTGAGAGCAAGAATATCACAAGTATTTAAATCTTCACGAACAACTAATTTTCATGAGTGAGTAACATATTTAATAAATTAACATTTAAACCAATTTAATCTAAACCAACCAACACACGACAAATGATCATAAAGAGAAATATAAACTATTTTATTAGAATAAGAATTAACTTGGTCCCAAAGAAAGTATCACCATTAATAAGTTGTTCATGCAATGATGGCTCCGTCTGAATATAAATTTTACAATTTTGGAGATCATTTAATCCCAAAAATATATTTGAAAGCTTCCAACTAGATTTCGGCGTTGAGCGGGTGACCTAATGGGCTCACCATAAGAATGAGCAGGCTTGACTATGAAAAAATAAAAAATTAGTAAGCTTAGCCTGACTAGAGCTTTCTTTGATTTAGTAAGCCTAAATAGGCCTGACCCGCACCAAGCCCGAGTAAAGTCTCATAGGTATAGTTCACGATTGTAAGCTTTCGAGGTTGTTATTTTATTTTTTTTTTAAATCACTTTTCGATAATTTGGCAGGAATTTGAAAAATAGATATAACATGTTAAACCACATAGTTTTCTTCGAAAAGTAGCCTTGCCCCAATGCTCTTGTGATATCATGGTTTACATTAACCTATTTAAAATCTTAGGGTCTTCTTTGGGAAGCATAAGTGCTCATGTATTTACAAAACATTGGAGTTCTCCATCTAGTCTGATCGGCACAAAGTAGGAACAATTACATATATAACACTAAAAAACATTGCTATATAGAAAACTAGCACCTACTTTCATCTTTTGTTCAAATTTTCACCAAAATATCGAAATGATAGTATATAACATATGAAAAATCACATTTCTTTTAAGGCTCGCAGACTGCCCGCAAGCCGACCCAACCATTCAGTGGGCGGGTTTAACTAAGAAATTATAAATTGAAATCGGGCTCAGGCCTAGTTTGAGTCCGCTTTGACTGGTTAAAGCCTGAATATAAGTTCGGTCCACGTTGAGCCCGACCCGCTTAATACTCAACTCTACTGTCAACTATTCTCTAAGTGCATGATGTGAGCCCGCTAAGCCTTAGGTCAGATTATTTTTGTAGTCATTTGGTTCATCTCCTTTAAACTCTTCCACTTGATCATTAATCAAAATACAGCCGTTTTCAAATTTGAAACTAGATCAAAATGTGTGTTGAAATTTATGTGAATCAATATAATCTTTTAAGAACATATAAATGATTATCTTATTTTGTTTTATATTAAATAAGCCAATTTAAATTTGAAGAATTAAATCTTTATAATTAAACTTAAATAATGTAATTTAAGTTGAAATCAACCCATGTTGTTAGCCAACCCAATTTTGAAACCAAACAGTGCCGTGAAAACCGGAATTTGCACGCTACAATCCAAGCCTGTATCTGCCACAATCTCAACTCGCTTTGGCAGAGCAATGCTCGTGTGGAGCGGAAAGGCGAGGCATACTCAGTTCGCTTCCATCAAAAACCCTTACTTTTAGCAAAATCCACATCCGTTTGCCGGGCGGCGATCCATCAAAGTGGAAAGCGGCAGACCGCGAACTTGCAGAAACGAGTAAGCTCCCTTGATCCAATCCAGTTACCGAAAGAAGGGAATACAGAGGGAGGGAAATGCAGATGGTCGCGCTGCATCCTTCTTGTTGTGGGGGAACGAATCCCATGGAGACGGCGTCTTCCTCCACAATCTCTCGCCATCTTTTTTTTTCATTCAAGGTTTTATAATTTTATTTTCGTTTTTCCATTTCGTTATTGTATAAGGAGGTATTTAGAGGAATTATTTGATTGATTTTTGCAAGGCTTACGTTTTAGGGCCACAAGCAATCGGGACTTCGTGGAGCCAGGATTTATAGAAGCACAGGCNCCATGGAGACGGCGTCTTCCTCCACAATCTCTCGCCATCTTTTTTTTTCATTCAAGGTTTTATAATTTTATTATCGTTTTTCCATTTCGTTATTGTATAAGGAGGTATTTAGAGGAATTACTTGATTGATTTTTGCAAGGCTTACGTTTTAGGGCCACAAGCAGTCGGGACTACGTGGAGCCAGGATTTATAGAAGCACAGGAAGATTGGCCATGTCTTGGATGTCTTCAACTTCGGTTCATCGGATGGTCTCAAGATCCCAGCGGCATCGAGGTAAGTCTCTGGTTTAAACATAAAAATAGAACTTGTCTTCCTAAAAATTTTGTTTTGGGGTTGGTCCGTTGGTTGGTATGTATGATCGACTTATCTGATTGTGTGGGAGTATACTACTGATTAAGGTGTTGGGGAAGGGGGTTATAGGGGGGGTATACTCTTATGCTTTTAGGTTTGTGATTCTGCTTGCTCATCTGTTTGGCATCTTAGCATCATACTGTTGTCTTGGTAGGATTCTATCTCACGTTTCAGAAAGCTATAATTTGATCGGATTATTGAGTTTTCCATATTTACTCGGGATAAAATAGAATCAAAAGGTCTGTTAAAGTTGTTTTTTTGAGACAATTATTGGAACCTTCCCCTTCTAATTTATTTGGTACAAAGTAGAAGAAAGAGGCCTATTTGATTAATCAATGGAAGGCCAGCCTCTAAAAGGCTTGAGATAGCCCAAGAGAAATAGCTTTCTAATATAAGAAAACCAGCATTCTGCTTATTTTCATTGCTCCTTATATACCCACCCTTGACCAGCAATATTTAGAAAAGATACAAACATTTTAAGTTTTGGCGCTCTGTGCATGGTTCCGGTTGAGGAAAATCAAATAGTTGCTTTCAATAATTTTCAAAAGGAAAAATAAAGTTTCTTTCCATGTTCAGTATGCATTGCGCTATGTTTATTCAAATAGCTAATGTGTTAGTCTTTTCTTTAGTGTTTTGTCTAGTTTTCTTAGATACGCCGATTAATTTGATTAGAAATTGACTTGGCTTGTTGCATCATGACAACCTACTATACACTTTACCATATTCATTAGCAATCAATTGATTTTTAGCATCAGAGGTAGGTGTTTAGGCACTTTATATTAAGCCTTGGATTAAAATTTTCAAACAGTGAAGTCAATATTTAGATTGAAACTTCACTCAAGATGGGCATGATATACTTCGGGCGATGCCAAATATCTTGAAAACATTTGGTAAGTATACAACTAGAATTTATTGTGGCTATATGTAAATAAATCATATTGATAGCTTGAATGTAAAACTTTATACGTTATAAAGGAGTTTGAGCTTATTTGTTGTGTTTTTACTTAAAGCTAGTGCCATAAGTTTTGATAGCTTTTTCAAATTGGTTTATAGTCCATTAGAACTAAATTTTATACTCCAAAAGTAAGCAATGCGTTGAATAAAACAGTCAGAGAATTGAAACAGCTATTAAAATTGACAAATATAAAATATAAAGTAAATGATAATGACATGTCATTTCTTCTTAAGGAAATAGGGCTAGTCATCTTTTCATGTTATTTGGCTTATCCTATACAAAATTGGAACAGACTAGTCATGCATTTTGCATTTATCTAACATATACAATAGTTATTTTTGGTGAAGGCATGTAGATGAAAATACAATTTGACATGCTTTTTACTCTAGATTTTTTATCTTTCCATTGTTATACATGTTGACTATTTAAATTTCTCCATCAATTAGGGTCGACTTTAAATTGGTCTGAAGTAGATGTTACTAACAATTATGAGAATTTTTTTTTCTCTTTCCTATTGTAGGTTTATCCTCTTTATAGTCTTTCTTTAGCTGACTAAACCCAAAACCTTACTATTCTAATGGGTTAGTTCTTGAACTCACTTACCATCTTTCTAGCCTTGCTTGAGTTGACCAAATCCAAAATCTTACTATTATGGCGGACTCGTTTTTGAAATCACGATATATTCTCAAAATTTTCTCTAGGTGTGTATGTACCTATATAGATCATTGTTTAAAATTGGACAATTTTAGGCGCGCCTTGAGGCCCGCCTTAGTGCAATTCTGAAGAAAAATACCTCGAGGAGTACTCAAGTAGCTTGGGTGAGACTTACGTTTACATTAGTTGAGGTGCATCTCAAGATGCTCCTTGCATCAATTCAGTTGTGGTTCGAATACAAACCAAAGTCGCAATTTCATGCACAAGAGCTCCCCTCTCCCCAGGCAAGCATCCCAGCATCGCACCTTGTTGTTTTTGCCGTTGGTGCCGCCACCATCATATGTTGCTTTCGTCGTCAGAGCCATTGTTGCTGTTGCTACTTGCTGCTTTTGTTACATTACCTGCTGTTATTGTTGCAACCAATGCCGCCTGCTACTCATGTTACTATTTCCGTCGCCACCTATTGCTCTGGATTTTGAGTATTTATTTTATTCTTATTTAAATTTGCGGATGTTATTATGTTTGTTGAACAATAGAAGTAAGGAAAGTCTAATATGTTAAGCTCATCTTATGTCTTACTTTGATATTTTATATTATATTCATTTCATTTTTTATGTTTGTTTTGATCACTTCATTAGTTGTTTTTTACATTATATTTTTATTTTGTGCAAGTTTTTACATGATAGTTTGCGGCTTATACAATTTTGTTACTTTTTACTATGCTAGAAGATTAATTTCTTTCTTTAATATATTTATAAGTTATGATACTAATATTTTTTATACCCATTTATTTTGACTTATGCAATTTTCAAACAATGAAGCTTACACCTCGCCTCGCGATCAAAAGACGCCTCAATACCCAATTGCGCAATTTTAAACATTGATCTTGATTATTAAGGAAGTTAAGGGCTTTTTTTGTAGCAACTTTGTATTTGTTTTTGTTTTTATTTCTTCTTTTGGTTTTAAAAATTTATTTGTTTAGTATATTTTTAATGTTTTTTTATTTTTTTGTTTGTAAAAATAAATTATCATGTTTGTCAAAACACTCAAAATAACTTTTGAGTGTTTAAGCATTTAAAAAAAATCATATTTTAATTAAAAAATTAAACATGTTTTGTTTTAAATCAAAACATTAACAAAAAAAAAAGAGCAAAAAATAGAAAAAAAATAAGTGATCACAAACGGCCCCTAAACTTCCAAAGTTATTTGAAAATTCTGGGCTCTTGGTCTACCTACAAGTCTAAACATCATAGTAGCCTTATGTGTGAAATCTCTCTCTCGTGACTCCAAAGTCTTTTTCCGTTGCTTTCTTTGTCCTTAAAGTTGAAGAATCCTTCATGTAGAAATATTATTTGAGCGTTGTACTTCCAATGGATGATAAAGCTGCATTCTAAAAGTCAAGGCTTGTGTTGAAAAAGGCAACGGACCTTTATATTTTCTTTTTATTCATTGTTTATTATTTTTTTTTTGTTAATCTTTGCATTTTATTTTGTTCTCCCAATGATTGGGAAAAAACCAAGATGCTTCAAATAATTAGGAATGACCTGTTGATTAGATGGGTTTTGTCCTGTTTGCTCGAGAAGCAGATGCTGAATCACTTTTGCTTTTTTTATCTTTTACCTTTTTTCTTTTTTGCATTGCATGATTATTTTTTATTTATGTAATTAGTTAAGAGCGTTTTTTTCCAACTTGTTGCTTTATGTTAACACTGATAAGCTTGATTTGTTGGAGTTTGAATCTGTTGTCAACTTTCAGGTGACATGGTCTCTAAAGATTAATATGTAGCTCTCACATGTGAATGCTGAGCTATTACCTAAATTATTTAATTTATTATATTGGTTGTAGAAGAGCAGTTGATGATGATGCTTTGATGAGAAGTTGACAAAGCAAAGAAGAAATTATAAAATGGTTCAAGTTAATTTAGTAGTTGATATTGTCAAGTTGGTATTTGTCATAATGCATGGTCAAATAGGAAGATGAGTTGGGTTTGTTTGAAGCGGTTGTAACTGTTTGTAAATGTAGTTGCATACTAGTTATTGGCAAAGTTTATAAAGGCAAAATCAGAAACCAAGATTTTTTTTTCCTCAGCAAGGCACAAGCCTCAAGACGGTCATAAGCCTCGACAACAACAACAAACCTTTTGTTGATTAATTGGCTACGTGAATCCTTCTCCATTGTGTCATATTAAGTGCCATATTTTCATTTAATTCGAAAAATATTAGAGCTTTTTTTATACGACATATCCAAGCCTTTTTAGGTCTATCTCTATCGGTTTTAACATAAGTTGAATCTAAAACATCTACTCACCTAATTGGATCATCAGATGGTCGAGGTTTAATGTGAGCAAACCATCAAATATATTCTTTTTAATCTTGTTTGGCACTGGAGCTACGCCAACCCTTTCACTGATATATTTGTTTCACATTTTGTCTCTAGGTGTAAAGCCACTCATCCACCTAAGCATTCTCATCTCAGTAACACTTAACTTTGTTTTATGCTTTTCTTTTATCGGTTAATATTTTATGATATAAAACATTGTAGGTCTCACCACCATCTTATAAAATTTTCCTTTTAAGTCTAAGCGATATTTTTCTATCACACAATAGACCCGATGCATTCGTTCATTTCAACTATCCAACTTGAATTCTACTAATAATATCACCATCCATATCATCATGACTTTGAACAATAGACCCACATTATCTACAACGTTCACTTTTTTTTAACAGATTGATCACCTATTGTTAATAACCCTCCACTAGATCTACAACTACTAAAATTACATTCAATGTATTTTGTTTTAGATCCACTCAAAAGAAAACCTTTAGCTTCTAAACTTGACCTCTATAATTTAAGTTTTTTCTTAAATCTTTCTTCAGTCTTATCCACAATAAGGATATCACTTTCGAAAAGCATACACCAATTTGCATTCTTCTGTAAATATTCCGAAAGTGCATCCATAACTAAAGTAAAAAGATATGAGATTAAAGCTGATACCTGATGTAATATAACTTAAATAGGAAAATACTTGGTCAATCTTTCTGTTCGAACACAGGTAGCAACTCTATTATGCATATCTTTAACGACTTCAATATAAGTCATATCAACACTTATTTTTTAGCATTCTCCAAAAAACTTCTCTCGGAATCTTATCATATGTTTTTTCTAAATCAACAAAAATCATATATATATCTTTTTTACTCCCTCTTTACTTCTCCATCAAACCTCTCAATAAATGAATAACTTTCATAGTAGATTTTCCCGACATAAATTTAAACTAATGTTGAGAAATCTTTGTATCATTTCTTAACCTATGTTTAACTACTCTCTCATAATTTTAATGTATGACACATTAAATTAATTCCTCGATAATTTGCACACTCTTTTGCATCCCCTTTACGATGCGTAGGCTTCAGGAAAGAAAGAAAAACTTATAAAATTAAGAATTAACTCATAAATATGACATATTTATTGATATGTTAATTTAATTTATTATCATAAAGCTATAGATCACAAATTTTAATATTAGAAAATAAAAATTGAAATGTGATTTTCCATGAGGTTCAACATACATACCGGTCTCATCCTTATTTTAATCATCTTGAAAAAAGCATCATATTTATTATATTCTAATTTTATTTCATTTGTAACTTTAAAATGTTCTTCGTTCACTATAATTTTTTTCTTACATCAATCAATCTGAAATTCAATATAATTTAAAATAAAAGAAGATATTAATAACATAATGAAGTAATTTTACTTGAGTTGTTTTTTAACCTTTTTGAGGTATGATATCCAATATATATTATATAATATACTATATATTAATAATATAATATAATATACTATATTATTTTTATAACTTGATCGAGTTGCTGCCTAAAACTTCTTCAGGCATAAAGCCTTGAGGTGTATGCCTTGTAGGAAAAATAAGTAAGCGTCACTAGTGATATTGAGGCTTAAGCCTTGAAGATTTTTTTGTGCATCTCAGACCCTCAAATTAAGGTGTTTCTTTGGGCGTAAGCTTCAAACACCTTTTTAAACAATAATTATTGGAAAAACAAGTTTTTTAAATTTTTGTATGAGTATTACATTGTTTTAATGAAATTAGATAATGATTTCAAAGTTCTATCACACTCTAGTTCATCTAATTATAAAAACTACATGCGTGCGCGCGCTGGTGCACACACACAAACATATATATGAGTAGTAAGAAAATTCTATCTAAGCAAAAGTATGGCAGGTGTTTGCAAACTCAAAGCTGTGAAATAGCAGCCCCAAATGGACTGGCCATTCTTTAAGGATAAAATTAGTTCATGCAACCATAAATATATTCTATTTTCTTATTATGGTTTGTTGCCACCGTACCAATACAATTGTCATTTCATATTGTTATGCTCTCTTTCTTTGGGCTTGCTTATTTAGTAATGAAGTCTAAGGATTTTGAGGCTTTCTATAGAGGGAAAGTGAGGCTAAATTGAAAATTAGGTTTAGAATTTTTTTTTAAATTTATTAGTTTTTTTGTTTATCTACATTTAAAATTAGAATAAATTAACCTTTTGGGTAATATTTGGTTTAAAACTTGAATCAAATAGGTTTATATAGGATTCGATTTGAATTCAAGTTCGTTTGAAATTATATTGTAAACTCTATTCCTCTAAATAGAATATTCATATCTTGTATTTAGTTAATTGATGGTGACTTAAAAACTTTGTCTTCTTTCTTCTCTTAGGCANTGTCTTTCTTTGGGCTTGCTTATTTAGTAATGAAGTCTAAGGATTTTGAGGCTTTCTATAGAGGGAAAGTGATGCTAAATTGAAAATTAGGTTTAGAATTTTTTTTTAATTTATTAGTTTTTTTGTTTATCTTCATTTAAAATTAGAATAAATTAACCTTTTGGGTAATATTTGGTTTAAAACTTGAATCAAATAGGTTTATATAGGATTTGATTTGAATTCAAGTTCGTTTGAAATTATATTGTAAACTTTATTCCTCTAAATAGGTTATCCATGGCTTGTATTTAGTTAATTGATGGTGACTTAAAAACTTTGTCTTCTTTCTTCTCTTAGGCTCGTGCTATAGTGCTGGAACCAAGCTTTAGGTTAAGGAATCATGACATAGAAGAGATGAAACGAATACTTGTTTGTAAGATTTCTTGTTCATTTTATTTTAGGATATCAAGCCTCTTTATAGTCAATTACAATAGGGAATTATTCTTATCCACTACCTAAACAAACTACAATATATATATATATATATCTTGAAGAATAAATAAGACAAGTTAAAATTAAAAGATAATTATAGTATAAGTAATCATAATTCTAAACTTAAAATGATAACGCGCTTGTTCAATCAAGTTTATAAATTAATCATTGTCTTGTTGTATTTTTAGTTTTAATCCAACACTATATTTTCTTGATTTCCCTTACCCGATGTTCGATTGATGATTCATTTATGCTTATGGATTTTTGGTGATATTTTTTTTCTGTCTCAATGGTGTGATATGAGAATTGTCATTGTAAGTTAATTTATAAAGAAATCAAGTTGTTAAAACTGCAATGAATATGATTTTGTGACTCCACGTTCTAATACCCATATTATGAAGGAAGCTTCTACGTATAAGCTTCTTTGTAATGGATGGTAAGATTCACTATTCGGTTCATGATCTGATCCATTGATCAGTATGCCTGTATGAGATATGAGGTGTAAGAGATGCATCCCATGATCTATATTACTATTAAAATGTGCTTGGCACTCCTTGCAAAATAAATCATGAGCATTTGTTTATTTTGATCTATGCTACTATTAAAATGCCTTTTGATATTCCATTTAAATATGAATCATCGCTAAAAAACCAATTGCCTTTAAATATGAAAATTTATTATTTTTATATTATTGATAAATAAATTTGATTTCCATACTCCTATTAAAATGATACTTTACACTTCATAAATTATGATTTTTGATTCTTTTTAATATGTTTTATCATAGAAAANCTAGCCTTGCTTGAGTTGACCAAATCCAAAATCTTACTATTATGGCGGACTCGTTTTTGAAATCACGATATACTCTCAAAATTTTTTCTAGGTGTGTATGTACTTATATAGATCATTGTTTAAAATTGCGAAATTTTAGGCTCTCCTTGAAGCCCGCCTTAGTGCAATTCTGAAGAAAAATACCTCGAGGAGTACTCGATTAGCTTGGGTGAGACTTACGTTTACATTAGTTGAGGTGCATCTCAAGGCGCGCCTTGCATCAATTCAGTTGTGGTTCGAATACAAACCAAAGTTGCAATTTCATGCGCAAGAGCTCCCCTCTCCCTAGGCAGGCATCCCAGCATCGCA
Organism: Phalaenopsis hybrid cultivar; assembly: GCA_002079205.1. Taxonomy (NCBI): domain Eukaryota; kingdom Viridiplantae; phylum Streptophyta; class Magnoliopsida; order Asparagales; family Orchidaceae; genus Phalaenopsis; species Phalaenopsis hybrid cultivar. The sequence goes on along the minus strand of JXCR01084740.1, from coordinate 350,987 downwards.
CCTTGCTGCTTTTGCCATTGGTGCCGCCACCATCACGTGTTGCTTTCGTCGCCAGAGCCATTGTTGCCGTTGCTACTTGCTGCTTTTGTTACATTACCTGCTGTTATTGTTGCAACCAATGCCGCCTGCTGCTCATGTTACTATTTTCGTCGCCACATGCTGCTCTGGATTTTGAGTATTTATTTTATTCTTATTTAAATTTGTGGATGTTATTATGTTTGTTGAACAATAGAAGTGAGGAAAGTCTAATATGTTAAACTCATCTTATGTCTTACTTTGATATTTTATATTATATTCATTTCATTTTTTATGTTTGTTTGATCACTTCATTAGTTGTTTTTTGCATTATATTTTTATTTTGTGCAAGTTTTTACATGATAGTTTGCGGCTTATACAATTTTGTTACTTTTTACTATGCTAGAAGATTAATTTCTTTCTTTTATATATTTATAAGTTATGATACTAATATTTTTTTTACCCATTTATTTTGACTTATGCAATTTTCAAACAGTGAGGCTTACACCTCGCCTCGCGATCAAAAGACGCCTCAATATTATTAAGAAGGTTAAGGGCTTTTTTGAGATCAACTTTGTATTTGATTTTGTTTTTATTTTTTCTTTTGGTTTTAAAAATTTATTTGTTTAGTATGTTTTTAATGTGTTTTTATTTTTTTGTTTGTAAAAAATAAATTATCATGTTTGTCTGAACACTCAAAATAACTTTTGAGTGTTTAAGTATTTTTTAAAAAAATCATATTTTAATTAAAAAATTAAACATGTTTTGTTTTAAATCAAAACTTTAACAAAAAAAAAAAAAGCAAAAAATAGAAAAAAAAATAAGTGATCACAAACGCCCCCTAAACTTCCAAAGTTATTGAAAATTCTGGGCTCTTAGTCTACCTACAAGTTTAAACATCATAGTAGCATTATGTGTGAAATCTCTCTCTCGTGACTCCAAAGTCTTTTTCCCTTGCTTTCTTTGTCCTTAAAGTTGAAGAATCCTTCATGTAGAAATATTATTTGAGCATTGTACTTCCAATGGATGATAAAGCTGAATTCTAAAAGTCAAGGCTTGTGTTGAAAAAGGCAACGGACCTTTATATTTTTTTTTTATTCATTGTTTATTAGTTTTTTTTTGTTAATCTTTGCATTTTATTTTGTTCTCCCAATAATTGGGAAAAAACCAAGATGCTTCAAATAATTAGGAATGACCTGTTGGTTAGATGGGTTTTGTCCTGTTTGCTCGAGACGCAGATGCTGAGTCACTTTTGATTTTTTTTTTATCTTTTACCTTTTTACTTTTTTTGCATTGTATAATTATTTTTTATTTATGTAATTAGTTAAGAGTGTTTTTTTTCCAACTTGTTGCTTTATGTTAACACTGATAAGCTTGATTTGTTGGAGTTTGAATCTGTTGTCAACTTTCAGGTGACATGGTCTCCAAAGATAAATATGTAGCTCCCACATGTGAATGCTGAGCTATTACCTAAATTATTTAATTTATTATATTGGTTGTTGAAGAGCAGTTGATGATGATGCTTTGATGATAAGTTGACAAAGCAAAGAAGAAATTATAAAATGGTTCAAANTACGCCAACCCTATGTTACCAAGTTGCCTCTTAATTATTCCTAAATTTAAGTAATTAACTAAATCACTAATAGGACCAACATGCGCACAATAATCTGGTTATTAATGTGATATCATTGATCTATAATATCAATTGGGGAAAAATTTGCTTCTCTAAACTCTCCTTAAACAAGAGCCTTTCGTGAATTAAATTTACAGTTATATTAAGCTATCCACTTACTAAATATAACATGATTATAAAAGCTAGATTTGCCATTGTCATTTCCAACCTAAATGAGAAAGGTCATGGGTTAATGTAAGGTTGCTATTAAAATTTATTAGGATGTAATTCATAGCTTCACAGCTAAACTCAATTGTGATGAAAGTAGACTTATGCTGTCTAGAATTCTGGCAATTGATTAGCACAACATAACTCAATCATCATGAAATGTGGGTAAGAGTTGACTGCGGATAAAATGAAGATTAAAATTGCTAAAATGAATTTAGTACTGTGAAAGTATGATGGTGACTGATGAAGGCCAATGGCAATTGAAGAATAAGAGTTGTTGATCTGAAATAAATTAAATGGAAAGGGGAAGCATGCTAGGGCCCTGAAAATGGATATACGTTGTTGGTAGGAAATATTTATAATAATAAAGAGGCGAGGATAATAATGGATAGAAAGTTAAAATATGAAATTATTGATGTGAATGGAGCTTGCATTAGGTGATTGATACTATTATTTATAGTGAGAAAAATGCAAGTGTGGTTAGTGAGTTACTTTTTTCTCTCAATTTGAATTAGAAGATGATTTAAAAATTCAATTTTAAGAAAAGATGTATGCGATATTATAATGTGTACTTAGGGAAAGGATTATTATTGGGGTGACTTAAGTCGACATAGATTCTTATAGAATGAGATACGAGAGAATTCATAGTGGGTATGAAAACAGGAGTTTTGATTGTTATATGCAATGCTATACTTGATGTTATTTTAAGTTTGTATACATAATTCATAATTGCAATTAGACTTATTGTTTGAGCGGAATGAAAGTTTTATTTCCAAGATTGTGAGGTGATTCTGAAAGAAAGCTTACCATACAACATAGGGTAGTAATCATGGTTGGTGGAACTTGAAAGAGGTGATTCTGAAAGAAAGCTTACCATACAACATAGGGTAGTAATCATGGATGGTGGAACTTGAAAGAGGTGATTCTGAAAGAAAGCTTACCATACAACATAGGGTAGTAATCATGGATGGTGGAACTTGAAAGAGGTGTTAATCTCTTAAACTTTGATGTAAGATAGGATCACTAAATCCTTGTTGAGTTCCTGTATAAGTTTTAGGGGAACATCATGTCTAGGGAGGCTTGGTAGTGCTGATGTATAAAGTTTTATTAAAAAAAATTGAAGTTTAGCAAAGGTAACTTATGTTATAGATTGTAAAGTATTACGAAGAAGATAACATACAAAACAAAGTTTACCAAAAAAATTGATGATTTATGTAATAGAGTGGGTATCGAGATTATATAGATATATAGATATAATAACTAAGGAGTGAAACAATCTAGTGACTTAGGCACTAAGTATTAAAGTAAGATAATAAGATTTTTGTTAAAGATGGAGACTTGAAAGAATGATGAAAATGCTATTTTGAGAAATTATTAAATGGGTTTTAGGAATGCAAGATTTTGAAAGAGAATACTAAACAAAATAATGAAGTTGTAGATTGATCCAAAATAGTTGAGTAGAGTTAGCTCTAAAAAATATGTATTATGGTAAATTTGTAAGCTCCAATGGGATACTTATCTTGCTTTGGAGAGTTATGAGTTTTCTTATGGTGATTTGGTTAACAAATCACTATTGTAGTTTTTAATTACAAAGATGTTTAGGATTGTCATTATTGTCTAGGAATTAAATTTCTGTGTCATATAATCAAACCATGAGTAGAGTACTAAAATATATGAGTTAGCAAATTATGTTGATTCATGTAAGCAATTTGGTTTTTTGTAATGAAGGTCCACTATATTAGCATTTTAGTATTGTAGAAGTTAATGATAAAGTACATAGAGTATATAATTGCTTTTAATATGGTTTGATTTCCATTATTTTTGAGATGGAATACTTGTGAATTGATTCAATCACATTAAAAAAAAAAGGCATGTCAAAGCATGTTCAAGTATCTTGTATTAAGGATATTTCTTCCGCCTTTAGCAAGTATGTGTTACCTACTTTGCTTATATGTCTTTAGAGTTGTTGAGGACATGCAAGTGTTTCTCAAGCTTGCTATTGATGCAATCAATTTGAAGGTGTATGGTGCATCATCACCATAGATTGTATTATTTTATAACACGCTTCATACTTCCTCTCTCAATCTACAATCTTTCTATTACACCAATGAATCCATCAAGAGGAACTCCTAATCCTACACTTGTGCTAGGCGGCATGCTAGGCTCGTATTATTATTGCTAGTGTCCATCATAAGTGAAGCTAATGTCATTGGTCAATAAAGGATTAGCATGATGGGAGTTATTTATTATTAGGGACTTATGCTAAGGTTGTAACCCTTAGGGGAGTCACGATGTGGCCCAGGAGCTTAGATATTTCAAAGTAAGAATGGATGGTAGAGTTATACAATTCTAACATTTATAATAATCTATAACAATCATTTAAACAATAAAGAACTACTAAGCCAAAAAAATTTTAGTACATCATATCCAAACTAAATTGTAAAAATATCTAGTTGTAAAAATATTATCAATAAAGGTTAACAAGATAAAATATTTTTCATACTTGGTTTCATTATATCTTTTTTTTTCTATAAATATATTCTCTCATATTGCTCATTGAGCTCAAAAGATTTTTTCTTAAAAAAATAATTATGCAAAAGTTTAGATTTTATAGCATCTCAATGAACAATTACAAATTCACTACTAAATTTGTATGGATATACTTTAACAAGCATGTTGTTAAAAAATGATACAACAACTACAACAACAATCGTTTATCCCACTAAGTGGGGTCGGCTACATGTATCCTTTTTCTCCATTGTATTTTATTGAGTGTCATATTTTTATTTAATTTTAATAAATTAAGATAATTTTTTATACAACATGCTCAAGTATTTTAGGTCTACCTCTACCTTTTTTAAAGTAACCCGAATCTAAAATATCTACTCCTAACATGATCAGATGACCAACGTTCATTGCGACCAAACCATCTAAGACACTCTCTCTAATCTTGTCTGCCACTGGGTCCTCGCCAACTCTTTCATAGATATATTTGTTCCACATTTTATCTCTAAGTGTAAAGTCGCTTATCCACTTAAGCGTTCTCATCTCAACAACACTTGGTTTAGTTTTATTTTTCTCTTTTATAGGCGAATATTTTGCGACATAAAATAGTGCAAGTGTAAGCACCGAATCTTTCCCTTTTCCTCCTGTTTTCACGCAATTGATTTCTTTCCTTCCGCATCGTTGCCTTCACAATCTCCTTCCCTCTCTCGCGATTTTGCTAAAACCATCGGCCTTGTGACCGAACCCTTGCCACCTTCGCGATTAGAGCTAGTTGAGAAGGCAACGACGGGACCATACGCGTGCAGTGATCATCAAACCTACCTACTCCTTTCGTCCGCTCCTACCCGCAATCATTGTGGAAGGTAACCCTTGTCTTTCTCCCCCTATGCCCACCAACCTTATCGTGATTCAACTTATTTAAATCCTTCAAAATCATCTTCCAACGGGATTTGCTAAATTTTGGATTTAAGGCAAAAAATGGGAGAAGAGATTTAAGAATTTGTAGGATTGAAGATGTCATTTGACTGTGTAGGATTGAAAATGTCAATTCTGGATTTATATTTTATTTTTTTGAATGTGTAGATTTGTTAGTTGAATTGTTGAATTTGTAGAAGCATTGTGTTTTCCGTCTCGAGGAAGGTAATCGTTTCTTCTTATAGGATAAATGTATCATTTCTAATTATGGGCATTAATCCTTGTTAGTTATAGTAGATTCATAGTTATTTAATAGGATTGTTAGTCACTCCCCCGCCGTTGCTACTTCAATTATAATTTTGTACTAGTTATATACCTTAATTATTGCTCATGATGAAATTATTAATTGCCTTAATTTCTTGCTGTAAAATTTTATGCATAATTAAGTTAATCCTGTAATTATGATATTTTTTTTCCTGCACTTGTATGAATTTGAATATGTCGTATCACAAGCCTACATGAAATAAAGTATTATTTACATATTTATGAATTTTAATATGTCGTATCACAAGCCTACATGAAATAAGTATTATTTACATATTTTACTTATGAAAAATATGGTATGTTTGTGTGATGACATTTTTGTCGGTGGAACCATTTTGTATATTAGTTAGTCAGACAGACAAGCCTACAGAGTAACGTCTCTACAGAAAATTGTCGGGTTTTTTTGGGTTATGAATTTTTTTTGTTTCAAAATATCTTTTAAAGCTAACTATATAAATAATAAATGAAAAATTGAATAATAAGAAACTGGATTGGAAACGATTGCATGCTTTAAAATAAATGAACATATTTAATATTTTCCACTCCCTTATTATCTTGTGCACGTAGTAATTATCTATATTTATTGCTCATACTGCATATCTTATTTTCTTTGTTATTTATGCTTTAATAGATAGTTGTTATTTTTTGATTTTATTTTTCAAACTTGCTAATTGATATTTTTCATAATAAGTTCTATTCAATCGTTAGCGGGACTGTCTTAATCGAACCAAATTTTTTTAGTTTTAGATTTCTTGTCTTGGTATTTTTTTAAGTATTTGCTTTATCTATTGTATTTTTTTTTTTTGGATCTTGGTAGTCGTTTCATGTTATCATTTCAATTTTGATTTAACTAGTTTTCTATTTTTCTTTCTGTTATATCAGTGGACTATTTAGTTCGAATAAAATTTACGTTTCAATATTTATTTGCATACAAAATTTTCTTTTGAAAATACAAACATGTTAAATTCATTTCATCATATCTTGCATGTCACACTTTGGGTTTGGAATACGGTATGCCCCGACTACGCAGGGCATGAAGAGATGATTTGAACCAGTTTTTTATTTTCAAAGAAAGCCTCGCATTGCAAATAAATGAAAATGTAAATTTTATTAATACTGAAAGTTCAATATTACAACTGGACTGAAAATAAAAAATTAGCTGAATTAAAATAGAAATGATAACATAGAACAACTACTCATATCCAACAAAGAAAAATACAATACCTAGAAACAAATACTAAGGAATATACCAAAATTGTGAAACTAAAACTAAAAAGCTCGCTCCTGTTGAGACGGTTCTACTGGTGACTGAATAGAACCTGTTATGCGAAAATTATGAATGAGTTTCATAAACTCAGTAAATAACAACTATCTATTAAAACATAAATGATAAGTGGAATGATGCATGCAGTATGAACAAGTTAGGATGAATCACTATGTGCATATGTAACATTGTAAGACAAACAAGATGGGTAAATATCAAATATCCATGTCATACAAAACATGCAATTATTTTCAATCACATTTCTTATCATTTAGCTTTCATTTAAATTTATATATAGTTGGTTTTAACAGACACCATGAAATTGAGAATGTCAAATGCCAACTCAAGGAAACCCGACGATTTTTTGTAGTGTCGTCACTTTGTAGGCTCGTCTGCTCGACTAGCCAAAATTCAAAAGGGTTTTGTCGACCTACATACCATCACATACAAACATGCTAATTTATTCTCACGGGTATAATATATAAGAAGTATGCGAATTTTACGCAAACTTTTGATATAACGTGAATCCATATGTATGTTCTTAGAAGTCAAGGAAAGGAAAATACTATAATTGCAGAATTATTCAAATATGCAGTAATAAATTAAGACAGTAATTTCATCATGAACAATAAAATAAGTTTATAACAAGTGCAACATCATAGCTGAAGTAGCAAGGGCGGGGCTGATAAAACATAAATAAAAAGCTCACTCCTGCGGAGACGGTCCTACTGGCGACTGAATGGAACCTGTTATGCAAAAATTATGAATGAGTTTCATAAACTTAGTAAATTACAACCATTTATTAAAGCATAAATGATAAGGGGAATGATGCATGCAATATGGACAAGTAATGATGAATCACTATGTGCATATATAACATTGTAAAACAAGATGGGTAACTATCAAATATCCATGTCATACAAAACATGCAATTATTTTCAATAACATTTCTTATCATTTAACTCTTTTAAATTTATATATAGTTGGTTTTAACATACACCATGAAATTGAGAATGTCAAATGCCAACTCAAGGAAACCCGACGATTTTTTGTAGAGTCGTCACTTTGTGGGCTCGTCGGCTCAGCTAGCCAAAATTTAAAAGAGTTCTACAGACATACATACCATCACACACAAGCATGCCAATTTATTTTCACAGGTATGATATGTAAGAAGGATGTGGATCTTACGCAGAGTTGTGATATAACGTGAATCCATATGGAGGTTCATAGAAGTCAAGAAAAGGAAAATGCTATAATTGCAGAATTATTCAAATATACAATAATAAATTAAGACAATAATTTCATCATTAACAATAAAATAAGCCTATAACAAGTGCAACATCATAGTTGAAGTAGCAAGGGCAGGGCTAATAAAACATAAATAATGAATATGATTCTACGATAATTAACAAGAGGTAACGCCTCTATTTAAAAAGAGTACGTATATATTCTAATAAATAACAATTGCTTAATACTCTTACGAATAGCAATCCTACATCAATTAAAAGTAAAATTATTAAATGATTAAGCAATTTATTTATTCATTCAATTAGGTGAAACCAACATTTATTTTTATGATTATTACTTTTGTTATTAATTAGTATTATGGTTATTATAATTTTTTAAAATAGAGAAATTATGAACTTAATTAATATTAACTAAAATGTGTTTCAAATCCTACAATTCTCAAATCTCGTTTCTCCTCTGTTTTGTCTTTAATCCCGAGTTAAGAAACCTTGTGGATTCACTGGATTTAAAGAAGCCATGGCGCAATAGGGAGGAAGGCGAGGTTACCTTCTTCGATAGTTTCGAGCAAGAGCGAAGCAAAAGGAAAATGATTGGAGTTGCGGGTCTCAATATAATGCGATCTGGTCGTTGCCTTCCAAGCTACTTCCTTTCGCAAATTTATCGCAGAGGGGTTCAGTCATGAAGACGATGGTTTCAAGCGAAACCGAGCAATGATGTAGGCGAGGGTTTCGAGCAAGGGGCAGGACGGTGGGAGATGGTTTGGGCTTAATCGAGAGAGAGAGAGAGAGAGAGAGAGAGAGAGCAGGATGAGGAGATCAATTAGAGTCTTACATATGCTCTTATAGGACGCTGATGCTTGTCAAAACCGGAAGGCAACAAGGAGAAAAGGAAAAAAAGGAAAGTTACGATTTGGGAAATCAATAAGCATTAAGAAAAGATCACGAGCAGAGGAAGAAAGAAAAATCGCTTAGTGAAAAAAAAAGGTAAGAAAATTTTTTTGTTTTTTACATGCTACTCTCCATAAAAGAATTTGGCCCCCAAATTCATACCTTAGCTCTGGAATAGTTGCGGGTACTTTGTGAACATCTCTTCTTCAATCTCTCAGGTTGCTTCACGTTCTGACTGGATCTTCCAAAGTACTCTAACAGAAGAAATTGATCGGTGATGAAGCTGTCGAAAACTTCACGCTCCAAGATACGATCTGGTACTTCTTCATAACTCAGTCTCCTTGAATTACCAATTACTCGTATTGAATAATATGAGAATCATCATGCACATAGCGCCAAAGTAAAGAGATGTGAAAAACATTATGTACTACCACAAGTTTTGGAGGAAAAGCTCATGGTATGAAACTTTACCGACTTTCTTGATCACCTCAAAAGGACCAGTGAAACGAGGTAAGGCCTTTCAGTTTGGCCAAATCACGTGACTCTTCACATAGGTGAAACCCTCCAAAAGATGTGATCTTTGATATTGAATTCAATCTCCTTATGTTTTGGGTCGAAGTACTTTTGACAAACTTTCTTTATAACTTGATCCACTAGTTTAGGTTCAAATATTTGTCTCTCAACATCCTCGAACTAACACAAGGCAAATCTACACTTTCCTGAATGACCATCTAAGCTGCATACATAGAAACTTTTTGCTTGAAGCATCTCCGACCACATTTGCCTTACCAGGGTGGTATTGAATCTCCAAGTCATAGTTTTTCATCAACTCGATCCATCATCTTTGTTTCAAATTTAACTCATTATTGGTGAAAATATACTTCAAGCTCTTATGACCGGTGAAGAATTTACAATGAACGCCATAAAGGTAGTGCCTCCAATTCTTTTGTGCCAAAATAATTGTAGCAAGCTCTAAGTCGTGGGTATGATAATTCCTTCCATTTACGTTGAACTGCCTTGAGGCATAAGCTACAACCTTGCCATGCTGCATTAGAACAAATGCCAATTCTTGATGTGAAACATCACGGTAGATCTGAAATCCATCCGTGCCAGAGGGAATTGTGAGAATCGAGGCTGTTGCCAAGTAATTCTTGAGTTTTTGGAAACTCTGCTCACAAGCATTGGGCCATTCAAACTTAACAGCTTTCTGAGTTAACCTTGATAAAGTTGCAGCAATGTAAGATAAACCTTCAACAAATCTTCGATAGTATCTAGCTAATCCAAGGAAATTACGAATCTCGGTGATAGTGGTCAGCCTCGGCTAATCCATTATTGCCTTAATCTTAGCAGGAACCACAAAAATTCCAACTCCACTAACAAAGTGTCCCAAAAATGCCACTTCTCGAAGTCAGATTTCACACATAGAGAATTTGACATAGAGTTTATTCTCTCAAAGAATATTTAGTGCTACTTTGAGATGTTAGGCATGATTCTCTTCATTCTTGGAGTATACCAATATATCATCGATGAAGACAATAACACATCGATCCAAGTAGGGCTTAAAAACTCTGTTTATCAAATCCTTAAAGGCAACATGGGCATTAGTCAAACAAAATGACATCATTAAAAATTCAGAGTGCCCATATCGAGATCGAAAAACAGTCTTTGAAACATCGTCATCCTTGATCTTCAACTGATGGTAATCCGATCGAAGGTCGATCTTGGGGGGAAACACAGAAAAACTCTGTAGTTGATCGAACAAATCATCTACACGAGGCAATAAACACTTATTATTAATGCTCATCTTGTTCAACTCTTTGTAATCGATGCACAATCACATGCTTCCATCATTCTTTTTCATGAAAAGAACTTGTAGCTCCCCAAGGTGAAACACTGAGCTGGATGAATCATTTATCAAGCAGTTCTTTCAACTGGATTTTGAGCTCCTGTAGTTGTACAATGGTCATCCGATATGGTGTTTTAGAAATTGAAGTGGTTCTCGAAAGTAGGTCTGTGGTAAACTCGATCTCACGATCGGGTGGTTAGCCAGACAATTCTTCAGGAAATGCATCGACAAATTCTCAAACTATTGGGATGCTATCGAAAGTAACGTTCAATTTCTCGGAATCTTTCACATGAGTTAAATAGCCAACACTCTCATGGGATATCAACTTATAAGCTTTAATTGTTGAAATTAGAAAAGAAATAGCCCCTTTACTATTCTTGAAGCAAAAGGGAATTGAATCAGGTATTAAAAAATTCATCCGTCTCTTATAACAATTGATAATTGCATGATATGTGGATACTCAGTCCATACCCAAGATTACATCAAACTCAGCTAGTGAAAATATTATGAGAGTATTAGACATGCTTGTTATTAATGATAATATTACAATCACGAACACATTGAGTAATGATCGCAGGTGAGCTAGATGACAGAGTGATTGATAAATGTGATTGTGATGGAGAAATTAATACACTAGATGCAAATTAATTTGATATGAATGAATGAGTTGCCCCAAAGTCAAATAATACTCTTGTTGGTTGCTTTAAAATAAGTATGATACCTATCACCGAACCAGGAGCCTCACGAGCCTCTTCCAGCATCTTAACGAATGCACGTGGTGGAATCGCTTGTCTGGGCTGCTCAAGAGCTTGAGCTCACTGAGGTCAGTACTGCACCATTGGGTTGTTGATACATCAGCTGTAGCTGCTAAGGTTACTGGTACTGCCGGTACTGTGTTGCAGGAGGACTGTTTGCTGTTGTTGTTTTTTAGGCTAAAAATAGTTCAGCTTAGCTTCTGAAATTGTCCTCCACTTGACTTATACCACTTACTCTTGTGATGAGATTATTTTCCTGGGTGTTTGTTGCTTGCAGCTGACCTTAAACTTTGAGGGAACAATCTTAGCTTTATGCTCAGTACTATAACAATTGAAGTATTTGCAGACAACCAAATTACAAGTCTCATGTCATTTCTCGCAATGAACACATCTAAGATTTTTTTTTTTACTTCTGCACCTAGTGATTTTGATGCTGTTTTTATTGGGAACTCTTGTGTATTTGAATTCTTCCACATCCTGACATGCTTTTCTTCATAAGCATTGTTCTCAATCTCTGCATGAAAAGCTCGATCCAACGGTTCTCTGTAAGTCATGCACTTGAACGCTGATAAGCACCGCTGAATGTCCTATCTTAAGCCAACCAGTAGGTGATAGATCTTTTGATTTTCATGTTGATTAATTGATGAGATGAAACAAACAATCCTGACAAATTGCGTCTCATACTCTTGAACGGTCTTTCGTCCATTGCTCCAGCTTTCTCAAATCATTCATGAGCTTGGCCCGGACTGCCATAGCAAAATATTGCTCCAGGTATAGTCTTTCAAAATCAACCCAGGATACTACTGCGTCTGGTTCAGAAGTGTCGTGACGGTGACTTTACCGCCAATCATGGACTCCTTCACGCAACTGGAACGTTGCAATGTTCACCTACGGCTTTCAAGATATTATATTTTTTGAAGCCTCTTTTTAATATCATGGAGCCATGCATCAGTCTCGATTGGGTCTACCGTGCTATTGAAGGTAGGAGGATGTATTTTCAGAAACTGTTCCATCACTCGATTCATAGTACTAATCACGATTGATTGATTGGGTTGCAGCTCTATGATGATCACAGGTAGAACTGATCGAGTGATTTGTACTGTTGGTTGCATAGCTTGTTGGATAGCTTGGATTGCTTGTGCAATTTTGACCACAAAGTTAGCTTGTAATGTCGGGGTAACATTCCATTTTACCACCTTCATGATAGTCGCCACATTGAGATTTTGTGTTCCAGCAGTCTCGGTGGTTTGAATAGAATCAACATGACGTCGATTAGGGGAGCGGAGACCCCTATAAGTAAACTCCTCTATTATAGTAGCTCTCTGAACTCTTCCATGAGCAACTGCAACATCTTTTCTTTTCGGAGCCATTATAAACAATTGAAAGATACGCGAAATCAAAATCAATTAAATACTGACTTATAAGAATAATTTATTCTCTTCCCAATTCTAAGAAGTCAAGGGATATGAGATGCAAAGTCAAGGATGGTTAAATATAAAACACAGGCTCTGATACCACTCTGTCACACTCCGAGTCTGAAAGGCGGTACATCCCGACAACGCTGGGCATGAGGAAATGATTTAAACCTGTTTTGTATTTTCAAAGAAAGACTTACATTGCAAATACAAAGAAATGTAAATTTTATTAATACTAGAAATTCATTATTACAACTGGACTGAAAATAGAAAATTAGCTGAATCAAAATAAAAATGATAAAATAGAACAACCACCCAAAACCAACGAAAAAAAAATACAATAGCTAGAAATAAATACTAAGGAAAATATCAAAACTTACAAACTAAAACTGAAAAGTTGGCTTTTGTGGAGACTATCCTATTGGTGGCTAAATGAAACTTATTATACAAAAATTAAGAATGAGTTTTACAAACTCAATAAATAATAACTATATATTAAAACATAAACAAGGGGAATGAGACATACAATATTGACAACAAGGAAGAATCAATATATGCATATGTAACACTGTAAGACAAACATGAGAGGTAAATATCAAATTTGTATATCATACAAAATTTGAAATTATTTCCAATCACATTTATTTTCATTTAACTTTCATTAAAATTTATGTATGGTCGATTTTAACACACCATGAAACTGAGAAGGACAAATACAAATGCAAGGAAATCCGAGAATTTCTTGTAGAGTTGTCACTTTGTAGCCCGACCTAGCTAGCCAAAATCTAAAATGGTTCTATCGACTTACATTCCATCACACACAAACATGCTAATTTATTTTCATGTCTATAATATATAAGAAGTATGTAATTTTACAAAGATTTATGATATGACGTGACTCCACATGCAGAATTATAAAATACAAGAAAAGCAAAACACTATAATTACAAGATTATTCAAGTATGCAACAATAAATTAAGACAATAAGTAGTTTTTTCATGAACAATAAAACAGGCGTATAACAAGTGCAACATCATAGTTGAAGTAGCAAGGGCATGATTAATAAAACATAAGTAATGGATGTGATTCTAGTACAATTAACAAGGAATAATGCCCTTAACTAAGAAGGGTACGTTTATCCTCCAATCAATAGCAGTTACTTATCTCGAGACGATAAAACGTGTTATTCCTATGAATTCGATGATCTGACTAGCAATCCTACATAAATTGAAAGTAAAATTATTAAATGATTTAGCAATTTATTTATTCATTCAATCATGTGAAATCAACCTTTATTTTTATGATTATTACTTTTGTTATTAAATTAGTATTATTGTTATTATAATTTTTTAAATGGGAGAAATTATGAACCTAATTAATATGAATTAAAATGTGTTTTAAATCCTATAGTTCTCGGATCATGTTTCTCCTCTGTTTTGTCTTAAATCCCTCGTTAAGAAACCCTATGGATTCTGCAGATTTAAAGAAGTTGTGACCCGAGATGGAAGAAGCGAAGTTACCTTCCTTGATAGTTTCGAGCAGGAGCGAAGCAGAAGGAAGAGAATGGGAGTTTTGGGTTTCAATATACTGCGATTCTGCTACTACCTTCCAAGCTAGTTCTACTCGCAACTGTATCGCAGAGGGTTCGGTCACGAAGGCGATGGTTTTGGGCAAAATCGAGCAAGGATGTGGGCGAGGGTTTCGAACAAGGGGCAGGAAGGAGGGAGATGGTCCAAGAGAAATCGAGAGAGAGAGAGAGAGAACCAGATGAGGTGATCAATCAGAGTCTTACCTCTGCTCTTATGGATGTCAAAACGGGAATGCAGCAAGAAGAGGCGGCAAGGAGAGAAGAAAAAAAGGAAAGTAGCGGTTCGAGAAATCAACAATCATAAAGGAAAGATTGCGAGCAATGGAAAAAAAGAAAGAAAGAAAAATCGTTTAGATGAATAAAAAAAGTAAGGAAAAAAATTTGGTTCTTGCATTGCGTTGTCAGGGCTACCGTCTTCGAACTCGGGGTGTGCAGAGTGATATCAGAGCTTATGTTTTATCTTTAACCTTTTTTGGACTTTGCATTTCATATCCCTTGTCTTCTTAGGATTAGGTAGGGCATATTTTATCATCATTCGTCATTTATTCAATTGATTTTGATTGTGCATATCTTTCAATTGTTTAGAATAACTTCGAAAAGAAGAGGCATTGCAGCCTCTTGTGGAAAACGTGTCCAGAGAGCTAATTTAGATGATGTGGCTATTCCTAGGGACATTCGCTCCCTTAATGGCCATCGTGCTAATCCTACTTAACTCACCGAGACTACGTGAGCACCGAATCTCATTATGACAACTCTCATAGCCAAGCATTATAAGCCATTTTTGTAGCTCAAATTGCATAAGCAATCAAGGCTATTTTTGAAGCAGCATAACCGACACCACAAATCACTCAATTAGTATCACCAGTGGCCACCGTGTAGGTTCAACCTAATCAACCAATGATGATGGCCAATGGAGAGCTACTTTAGATGATGTGGCTGTTTCTAGGGGCATCTGCTCCCTTAAACGCCATCGTGCTAATCCAACTCAACCCACAGAAACCACTTGAGCACCGAAACTCAATATGACAACTCCCATAAAGTTACCCAAGCATTATAAGAGTTTTGCAGCTCGAATTGCATAAGCAATCCAGGCTATTTAGGAAGCAGCACAACCGACACCATAAGCCACTCAATTAGTACCACCAGTGGCCACTATGGAGACTCAACCTAATCAACCAATGGTGATGACCAATGAGAGTGTTATGGATTGAGTGATGAACTAATTTCTGAAGATGTGCCCTCCTACTTTCAATTGCACGATGGACCCGATCGAGTTGGATGCTTGGTTGCGTGAGATCGAGAAGAGGCTTTGAGGAATAAAGTGTCCTGAAAATTGTAAGGTGGACATTGCAACGTTTTAGTTGCACGAAGGAGCTGATGATTGGTGCGAGAGTTATCACCGCAACTCTTTTGGACCACAATAGTTTTCTTAGCAGATTTCAAGTTTGGAGCAACATTTTCCTATAGCAGATCAGGCCAAGCCCATGAACGATTTAAGGAAACTAGAGCAAGGAACAAAGATTGTTTAGGAATACGACACTCAATTTGTTAGGATTGTCCGTTTCTTCCCTTCAATTAATCAACATGAAGATCAAAAGATTTACCACCTACTTGGCTTGGGAGAGGACATTCAGAGGTGTCTATCGACTGTCAAATTTATGACATATAAAGTGTTGGTGGACCGAGCTATTTATGCAGATATTGAGATCAATGTATGTGAGGAAAAACATGTTGGGAAGTAGAAAAATTTAAATACGCAAGCGAGTGGGAGTTTCCAAAAGAGGCAACATCATAGTCATCTGACGTAGAAGTCAAAAATAAATCCTCGATGTGTTTATTGCAGATAATGACATTTTAGGACTTATAATTTTGTTGTCGGCAAATGGTTTAGTTGTTATAATACTGACTATAAATTTAAGGATTATCCCCTCAAAGTTCAAGGTTAACCGCAAATGACAAATATCCAGAAAGATAATTCCAACTTTCATCACAAGAATAAGTGGCAGAATTTAAATAAAGGTCAATTTCAGAAGCATCACAAAAATAATCATGCGAAGCAAAATTATTTTCAGCTTCAACAACTATCATAACAAGTGGTGGTATCTCAACTATATCAACTATTTCTTTCTACATCACAATACCAATGGTGCCAGCAACCGCATCAGCTAGCAATGACCTATCAACACTCTTCAATGGTACAGTAGCAGTCTCAACAATCTCAAGGTTCATAGCAGTTCAGGCAGGTGATTCCGCCGCGAGCACTTGTTATGGCGCAGGAAGAAGCTCTTGAAGAATTTGACGTGGTGACAGGTATTATCTTTGTTTAAAAGCAACAAACAAGGGTATTATTTAACTCTGAGACAACTGATTTATTCATATCAAATAAATTTCAATTTAATTTTTTAATTACTTCATTACAATCACATCTATTAATCACCATGTCATTTGGCTCACCCGTGATCGTTACGCAGTTTGTTCGTGATTGTGACAATATGATCAATGACATGCATATGTATGCTACTCATAATATTCTTACTAGCTGAGTTTGGTGTAATATTGGATCTGAATTGACTATCTACGTATCATGCAATTATAGATTGTCGTAAGAAATGAGTGAATTCCTGCAAACCCGACTCAACTCCTTTTTTGTTTCAAAGGTAGTAGAAGAGTTTTTTTTGTTTGATTTTTAACAATTAAAGCTTATTGGTTGATCTCCCATGGGCGTGCTAGTTATCCAACCAATGTAGTAGATTCCGAAAAATTCAGTGTTAGCTTAGATGTTGTTCTAATGGTTTGAGAATTTGTTGATTTATTTCCTAAAGTTTTATTGGGCTTACCACCGTATTGTGAGAACGAGTTCACCATAAACCTTTTTTAGGGACCACTCCAATTTTTAAAGCGTCGTATCGGATGACCATTTCGGAAATCCAGGAGCTCAAGATTCATTTGCAGAAATTGTTTGATAAATGATTCATTCGACCCAATGTTTCACCTTGGAGATCTTCAATTCTGTTTGTGAAAAAGAAAGACGGAAGCATGCAGTTATGCATCAATTACAGAGAGTTGAATAAAGTGATCGCGAAGAACAAGTACTCAGTACCTCATATAGATGATTTGTTTGATCAACTACAAGGTTCTTTTGTGTTTTTCAAGATCGACCTCCGATCTCGCTATCACCAGTTGAAGATCAAGAATGAAGATGTTTTAAATACTATTTATTCTATATCGATATGGGTACTATGAATTTCTAGTGATGCTATTTGGTTTGACTACTATCCTTGCTACCTTTATAGATTTGATAAAAAATTTTCAAGCTCTACTTGAATCAATTCATTATTGTCTTCATTGATGATATTTTGGCTACTCTATGAATAAAATGAGCATGCCCAACATTTCAGAGAAGCATTGAATACTCTTCGAGAGAATAAGCTTTATGCCATAGTCTTTAAGTTTATGGATTTGATACATGGAGTTTTCAAGCGCTACTCGAATCAATTCATTATTGTTTTCATTGATGATATTTTGATCTACTCCTTGAATGAAAAGGAGCATGCCCGACATCTCAGAGCAACATTGAATATTCTTCAAGAGAATTAACTTTATGCCAAACTCTCTAGTGTGAATTTTGGCTTTGAAAATTGACATTTTAGAACATATTAGTGGAGCTAGAATTTCTGTGGATCCTGTAATGATTAAGGCAATAATGGATTGACCGAGACTTATCACTGTTATCGAGAATCGTAGTTTTTTTATGATTTGTTGGATATTATCAGAGATTTGTTGAATGTTTTCTCGCATTGTTGCACCCCTGTAAAGGTTGACAAAATATCGTTTTGTTTGAATGATCTGATGATTGTGAGCAGAGTTTCTAAAAACTCAAGAATTACTTGGTAACAACCTCAATCCTTGCCATTCCTTCTAACACAGATGGATTTTAGATCACAATGATGTTTCACTTCAAGGATTAGGATATTTTCTAATGCAACATGACAAAGTTGTAGCATATGTCTCTAGACAACTAAAGTTGCATGAAAGGAATTATCATACCCACGAATTGGAGTTAGCTGCAGTTATTTTTGCACTAAAGATTTGGAGTCACAACTTTTATGTTGTTTGTTGTGAGGTTTTCACTGATCATTAGAGTTTGAAGTACATTTCACTCATAATGAGTTCAAACTAAGACAAAGATGATGACTCCAATTAATGAAAGACTATGATTTGAAGATTCAGTACCACTCTGATAAGGCGAATGTGATTGCAGACGCTTTAAGCATAAAATCTTTGACGTATGTTGCTTGAATGATCACATAGGAGCACGAGTTACCAAGAGAGATAGAGCGACTTTAGCTCGAGATAGTACTGACAAAAGTTACTCCTAGCATGTTTCAACTGTCGTATCAGCCTAAACTTATGGACAAGGTTCGCGCGGCTCAAATGATAGATGCAGACTTATCACAACTTAGAGAGCAAACAAATAAAGGATCAAAGCCCGAGTTTAGTATCGATCAATATGACACTTAGAAATTTCAGGATCGGCTTTCTATTTTAGATTTGGTCCAAATTTGGAAGGACTTCAACCAGAGATACTTGGTGAGACACATTCTACTCTATATTCGGCTCACCTGGGAAGTACTAAGATGTATCAAAGTCTTAAGAATCTATCTTGGTGACCGGGTGTGAAAACCTTTCTAGCTGAGTTTGCAGCCAATTGTTTGATCAGTCAGATGGTTAAGGCCAAACATCTGAGATTGGGTAGTCTATGACAACCCCTTCCCATTCTGGAGTGGAAATGGGAAGAGATTTTCATGGATTTTGTGGTTGGCTTGCTTAGATCGAAGCGAGGACATGATGTTTTTCGGGTTATTGTCGATATACTGTCTGCTTATTTTCAAGTGAATGGAATTTCAACTGTCATTGTATCATATCGAGATGGAAGATTTACCTCCAAGCTATGAAAAAAAGTGAAAGTAGCTAGAAGCACGAGATTGAACTTCAGTAGTGCTTTTCATTCTCAAACAGATGGACAGTCAGAGCACACCATTCAGACTTTAGAAGACTTGTTCAGAGCTTGCATGTTGGACTTCAAAGATAGTTGGGAGGATTATATTTTGTTGGTAGAGTTTGCTTATAATACTAGCTTTCAGGCTAGTATCGGTATGACGCCACATGAAACACTTTATGGCAGAAAGTGTAGATCCCCTTTGTGTTGGTTTAAGGTCAGCGAGAGACAATTATTTGCACTTCAACTAGTGGATCAAACTACTAGAAAGTTCTTCAGATTCGAGATTAATTACGTGCAGTCAATGTTCGTCAGTACTTTGACCCACAACACAAAAAGATTGAATTCAATGTCGAAGATCACACATTTGTGAAGGTTTTACCTATTTGCAGTGTTACAAGATTTGACCGACTGGAAAACTTCTGCCTTGTTCCATTGGTCTTTTCAAGATGATCGAGAAAGTCGGTAGAGTTTCATCCGTTTGACTCTTTCTCCAAGACCTGCAAGAGTACATAATGTATTTCACTTCTCTAATTCGATGTTATATGCACGACGACTCTCATATTGTTCGGTATGAGTCATTGGTGATTCGAGGAGACCTGAGTTATGAAGAAGTACTAGATCGCATATTGGAACATAAAGTTTCACAGTTTTGCCGTCGTTATATTCCTTTTATCAGAGCGTTTTGGAAGAACCAATCAAAATGAGAAACAACTTAGGAGATTGAAGAAAAAATGATCGCAAAGTACCCACAGCTGTTCCAGAACTAAGTTATGAATTTGGGGACCAATTCCTTTTATGAAGGGTAGTATGTAAGCACTGAATCATTCCCTTCTCCTTTCGCTATCACTTGATTGATTTATTTGCTTTCGCGTCGCTGCCTTCCCGATTTAGACTTTGTGATTCTTTCCTTTCTGTTTTTCCTGCTCTCCCCTGCCACTTTCTTGAACTGCTCGATTGCACTGTCTCACTGGTCTATAAAAGTGGGCCAGAGCATCGCCCATCCCGCTCGCTCCCCTTTGCCTTCTGTAGCAACTGAGCCCTTGCCAATCTGATTTCCCTCCTTTCTCCTGATTTCGCAAAAGCCATCGACTGCCACCTTTTGCGATTAGAGCTAGCCGAGAAGGCAACATAGAAATCGTAGGAGTGCAGAGACCATCGAGCCTACCTCCTTGCTTCTGATCCTACCTGCAAACATTGAGGAAGGTAACTCTCGTCTTTCTTCCCCTTCGTCTCACCAACATTCATGTGATTTGACTTCTCTAAAGCCCGTAAATCTATCTTCTAACGGGTTTCGCTAAATCCTGAATTTAAGGCAAAACATGGGAGAAACGAGATTTAAGAACATGTAAGATTTGAAGATGTCATTTTTACAGTGTAAAGTTTTTAGGTGTTACATGAGTGAATTCCCCAAAAAATTATTTTAGAAATTAGATTTTTCCTTAACAAAATAAAATAAAAATGAAATATTATTTTAATAAAGTCAAATTTAATTAGGTTCATAATTTCTTACTTTAAAAAGTAATAATAATAATAATAATATAATGACAATATAATAATGTTAATAAATAATTTCATTTTTTGTCTCTAAGTGTAAAGTAACTTGTCCACCTTAGCATTCTCATCTCAACAACTCTTAACTTAGTTTTATGTTTCTCTTTTATAGGCCAACACATTTTGTGTAAGAAAGTATTGTTGGTGTAAGCACTAAATCTTTCCCTTTTCCTCCCGCTATAACGCGATTTATTTCTTTCCTTCTGCGTCGCTGCATTCTCAATTCAGACTTTGTGTTTCTTTCCTTTCTGTTTGTCCCACTCTTCCTTGTCGCTTTCCCGAATTGCTCGATCACACCTCCTCGCTGCTTTATGAGAGCGGATTAGGGCATCGCTCATCCCACTCGCTCTCTTGTCTCTTATAGCCACCAACCCTTTCTCCCGAATTCATCAACACCATTGGCCTTGTGATTGAATCCTTTCAAACCTTTAGATTAGAGTTAGCCAAGAAGGCAACAACGGGATTGTTAAACATGTAGAGACCATCGAACCAACCTCCTCCCGTCCGCTCCTACCTGCAACCATTGAGGAAGGTAACTCTCTTATTGCTCCCCCTTCGTCTCACCCACCTTCGCACGATTCAACTTCTATAAATCCCACAAAACCATATTCTAATGAGATTTGTTAAATCTTGGATTTAAGGCAAAACATGGGAGAAACGAGATTTAAGAATATGCAAGATTTGAAGATATAATTTTTACCGTGAATTAAGTTTTTTGGTGTTACATGTGTAAATCCCACAAAAAAATTATTTTAGAAATTAGAATTTCCTCTTCTATCAAAATAAAACAAAAATAAAATATTATTTTAATAATGTTATTTAAAATCAATTTTACTTAGGTTCATAATTTCTTACTTTGAAACTATAATAATAATTATATAATAACAATATAATTATAATAATAATAAAATTATATATATATATATATTGCTTAAGTTGCACCTAATGAATAAGTACATTTAATTGCATAATTATTTATATTTTATTTTTATGAATGTGTAGAATCACTAGTTGAACTGTCGGATTCGTTTAAGTATCGTGTTTGCCGTCTCGAGGTAAGTTACTGCTTCTCATTAGAGGATAAACATATACATCATAGTTATAGACATTAATCCTTGTTATTTATAGTAGATTTGTAGCTATTTTATAGGATTGCCAGTCATACTCTTGTTATTTTAATTATAATTTTGTACTGATTATAGGTCTCAAGTATTGCTCATCATGAAATCGCTAGCCGTCTTAATTTCTTGCTGCAATATTTCTTGCATAATTGAGTTAATCCTAAAATTATGATATATTTTTTTCCTGCATCTTGTATGAATTTGCACCTGTCATATCACAAGTCTGCATGAAATAACATATTACTTGCACATTGTGAAAAATTTGGTATGCTCGTGTGATGACATGTAGGTCGATGAAATTCTTTTGAATATTGGCTTGTCAGGTTGACGGGCTCACGGAGTTACGACCACAGGAATTTGTCGAGTCCTTGGGTTGGTATTGAATATCTCTGTTTTAGGGTGTCTGTTAAAATCAACTATATAAATAATAAATGAAAACTGAATAATAAGAAATTCGATTGGAAATGATTGCATGTTTTTCATGATAAGTAAACATATTTAATGTTAATTACTCTCTTGTTGTCTTATGCATTTAGTGATCGTCCCTATATGTTGCTCATGTTGTATACCCCATTTTTTGTCGTTTATGCTTTAATAGATAGCTGTTATTTACTGAATTTATTTTTCAAATTCACTCATTGACATTTGCACAACATGTTATATTCAATCGTCAGCATGATCATCTTCACCGAAGTAGACTTTTCAATCTTAGATTTTTTGTCTTGTTGTTTTTTTCAATATTTTCTTTAGCTATTGTATTTTTCTTTTTGGGTATTGGTAGTCGTATCTTGTTATCATTCAGTTTTGATTCAACTAGTTTTTTGCTTTCCTTTTGGATGTATCCATGGACTATTCGGTATAAATAAAATTTATATTTTCTTGTTTATTTGCATACAAAATTTTCTTTTGAAAATACAAATACATTTTCAATTCATTTCATCATATCATGGGTTGTCGGGGTGTAACTCCTTCCGAACCCGAGGTGTGACGCATGCCTCACCACATGCTTTTTAAAATTTCCTTAGTCTAAGCGGTACTTTTTATCAAACATCAAGCCTAATGCATTCCTCCACTATAAATCCCCATCTATATCACCACACTTTGAACAATAGACCTGAGATATCTAAAATGTTCACTTCTTTTAATGACTTGATCACCCATTGGGACAATCCCGCTGCTAGATACGCTACTACTAAAATTACATTCCATGTATTCAATTTTAGTTCTACTCAAATGAATGCCTTTAAACTCTAAATTTGATCTCCATATATCAAGTTTTGCCTGTACTTCTTCTCTAGTCTCCCACAAGAAGGATATCATCAGCAGAAAACATAAACATCTTTCTGTAAATGTCCATTAAGAACATCCACAACAAGCAAAAAGATATGAGCTTAAAGACGATTCCTATTGTAATCCAACTCAAATAGGAAAATACTTGGTCAATTCATCCTTCTGTTCGAACACAAGTATCAACTATGCTATTCATATTTTTAAAATAACATGAATTTAAATCATATCAACACATTTTTTTTTCGAGAACTTACTAAAGAACTTCTCTTGAAACTTTGTCATAAGATTTTTCTAAATCAACAAAAATCATTTGTAGATTCTTTTTACTCTATCTCTGTACTTCTCCATCAAATCTCTTAATAAATTTATAGCTTCCATGGTAGACTTGCCTAACATAAATCTAAATAAATTTTGAAGAACTTTTGTATCACATCTTAATCTATGTACAATTACTTTATCCCATAATTTTAATATATGACACATTAACTTAATTCATTTAAGATTTGCACGTTCCTTTTATTCTTAAAAATGGTGACTAATACTTTTCCTCCAATCATCATACATTTTTTTAGGTTTTTAAAATAATATTTAGTTTAATAAGCCAAAAAATTCTTAAATCACATAAACATTTTGACACTTCTATTAAGATACCTTCTGTTCTTATTGATTTTTCGCCATTTATTTTCTTTTAAGTCTTTTCAACTTTCATTTTACTAATGCAATGGTAAAAATGAAAAGTTTTATTAGTATTAATGATATTAAGATTACTAAAGTTGATCAAAATTTTAAAATCTTCATTCAAAAGTCTATCAAAATATCTCATCCACCTACATTGAATATCCTCATCTAAGAAAAAATATTTTTTGATTTTCATTCATCATACATTTTCCTTGAACTAAATCCTTACTTTTATTATCTCTTAGTTTGGCTAGTGTGTGTGTGTGTATTTCATCATTTGTAGTATCTAATCTACTACTACAAAGAACACTAACAGTATAATTCCTAGCATCACAAATTATTTTTTTAGACTTCCTACGGGCCACCTTATATTTTTTTCAATTCTCTAAGTTTTTTAATTTAAACTAATTTTTATTACAAAACTTCTTACATTTTATTATTCCTGAAAATTATTATTTCACCTCTAACTATTTTTATTAATAAGAGTTTTTTCTTTTTGATTTTTAAGTAATCTTTTACAACTTGTTGAATAGTGTTCGTTACTTTATCCAACGTTTACTTTTTCATGAACATTCCAAATCTTAAGATCTTGAAGCTTACTCATACAGAAAATTTTATTTGATTTTAATTGTCACAATCTAATTTTATGATAATATTTCATTGTATTTTTTTTAACTTTCAACCCTTCATCTTAAAATTTAAAACTAATAATCGATGTTGACTACTTAAATTTTCAATTTGAATGATCTTACAATCTGTTAAATCTAGACGATATTATTTTTCTGATAAGAAAGTATTCAATTTGTATTTTATTAACTTCATTTTAATAAGTGATAATGCTCCCTCTAATGATAAAACATT
The DNA here is from genome assembly GCA_002079205.1 of Phalaenopsis hybrid cultivar. Taxonomy (NCBI): domain Eukaryota; kingdom Viridiplantae; phylum Streptophyta; class Magnoliopsida; order Asparagales; family Orchidaceae; genus Phalaenopsis; species Phalaenopsis hybrid cultivar. The sequence continues at coordinate 325,882 of JXCR01084740.1, read as the reverse complement.
AAAATTTTATTTTATTTAAGAGTATCAATAATTTGCATTTTATAACCTTTTTAATAATTTTAATTAAATTTACATTTAAGAAGTCGTCTTAGGTGCTTCATCTAAAATATTGTACCTATTAAAGTATTCTAATTTTATTTAATTTTCAAATATTTGTTATTTTCATTTTTGTGTACGAGTACAATAATGTTTCCATCTAATATCATAAGGGGTGACAAATGTGATTGACTTGTACCCTTATTTCATTTGATTATTTTAATTTCTTTCAATCATTATAATTTTGCTAAACTTTCATTGCGAATGCAAAATATGGAATATTTTAAAACATAAAACATTCATTTAATTTGTCTATACCATAATGAACTAATTCTTAAAAATTTGAATTGCATTTTAAAAGAAAAGAGAATTTAGTACAAATAGATGAGAACTGCTCATATTAATCTTCGAATAGTGTTATTGCCAATTAACCTTAGACATCTTCTTAAATTGTTTTGCACTTATAATCACAAGTCATTTATAAAGTTTTTAGTTAATATTTTATTAATTTCTCAATAATTTTTTGTATTAGCTTTTTTCCAACATTTTTTTCACAATCTTCATTTTAACTTTAACAAGGACCTAAACCTCTAAAGACAAATATTATTAGAATTTATCTCAATTCTTCTATTTTTTCTTCTTGTATGATCAATGATCCCAGTTCCTTCTAGTTTTTATATTTTTCAACCTTTAATTTCTTAGAATAATATAATAAAGGCTGATATCAATAATTTAAATAATTAATTTAAAACCCTAATCTTATTTACTCCATACTATTTTAGCCTGTGATTGTTTCTTCATTGTGCAGAGTGCTCAAAACCTTTCAAGCCTACACGCCTGCTTTGCCTTGTTTGTCCAGTGTTATTTGGTCTGTCGTCGTCTCCCTCTTCCGCATGCAACTACACCACATGTGACGTTGATCATTGAGCACAAATTTTTATTTTTATTTTTATTTATATTGCAAGTAGCATTGCACAACCCTCTTTCTTTATCTCTTGCACATGATTTTAATATCTTTCTCTCTGAACACATGAATGTAAGGTTGTGTTCCCTCTCCCTCTCACTTGAGCTTTTTCTATCGTTTTTGTCTCTCTCTACGTTCAAACAGTTTTGTTTGAAAGCCCTTTCCTAATTTTTGCAGTTAGCTTTGGTTCTCCTAACCGATGCATCCTATTAGAATTGATAATTTATTGTTTCAATTATTATAAGCGCCATCATCGACTAAATGTTTGGTCTAATATATATATATATATATATATATATATATTGAAAGATCTCAATGATGATTATATTTCATATTTGTTATAACTCTATATTTAGAGGGTTATAAATTATATGAGGCATCTTCGAAATCTCTATTTATTTTTTTCTTAATTAGAAAGATTAACTGCCTCTTATATTTATTATTATTTCTTTCTTTGCCTACTGTATTATGTTTTTATTGCTTTCCTTACCTGTAAGTCTTGTAATGAGTATTTATACCTCTTTTTGCATCAATAAGAATTAAGCCTTATAATATTTTACCATTGTTTTCATGGTATCAGATCTAAGGTTGAATATTTTGGAGCTGTTCGATCTTAGAGTCGTCTGCTTCGCTGCTCGATCTCCTCGATCCCGTTTGCTTTGACGCTCAATCCCGTCCGCTGCCGCTCGATGCTCGTCGCTTGCTTGATCTACTGTATTTCTCTACTTCAGCGCTCGCTCGATCTCGTCTGCATGTTCTATGCTCATTCTATTCGCTTGGAGAGCGATCTTGGAGAGCGCCAAGGCAGCGATTCAATTCTCCGGAGTTAATCTATTGCTTCAGCGGGAAAGTCTCGGGCTCCTCGAGCAAATTCACCGTACTTCATATCTAAAATGTATGAAGTCACGTCTAGGACAAATCAACCTCTTCAGTCATCTCAGTCCGAACCTCAGAGAAATAGCTCTGAGAATCATCCCATTCAGATCACTACAATCCGACTAAATGGTGATAATTTTCTTCGATGGTCACAATCTGTTCGCATGTATCTCCGAGGAAGAGGAAAAATTGGTTATATCACAGGTGATACCAAATAGCCTGACGTGAAAATGACATAACTTATTGCATTTGGGATGTAGAAAACTCAATGGTAATGACATAGTTGGTCAATTCCATGACTGAAGAGATAAGTGCAAATTATTTGTGTTACTCTACAGCCAAGGAATTATGGAACAATGTTTCATAAATGTACTATGATCTTGAAAATTAATCCCAAGTTTATGAGTTGCCTCTACGACTTAGGGAAATTTGCCAAGGTGAGAATTCTGTGATAAAGTATTTCAGTTCTCTTAAGCGAATTTGACCGGACCTGGACTTATTCAATGATCTTGAATGGAAATTAAATGATGACGACAATCAGTACAAGAAGATAGTGGATACTGGCCAAATCTTCAAATTTCTTGCAGGTCTAAACGTGGAATATGATGAGGTTCATGGCCAAATAATTGGAAGAAATCCTCTGCCTCCAATTGGTGAAGTTTTTTCGGAGGTAAGGAGAGAAGAGAGTCGGAGACATGTGATGTTGGGAAAGAAGACTGCAGGCTCAATCGAGTCCGTGGAAGGATCAGTGCTGGCTATTCCTGAAGCTCAAGTAAGCAGAAAAACTTCTCACAACCAACGTGTAAAGACAAAAACAACCTGCACTGTGACTACTGTGGAAAACCACGTCATACTCACGAAAAATGTTGGAAATTGCATGGTAAACCACCTAATTATAAGGAAAAAAATTCCGGTGAACACAACACGCTTACCACAAATGAAACCGAGTCATCTCCACTTAGTAAAGAACAATTAAGTTATCTTCTTAAACTGCTAAAATCTTGCTCATCTTCTAATGCGCCTATCGGTTCTATAGCACAAGCATGTAGTAATTCTTTGGTTTTTCTAGGAAGTATCACTTCTTGGATCATTGATTCGGGAGCCTCTGATCATATAAAAAGCTGTTCTCAATTATTTGATTCATATTATTCATGTTCCGGTTCCGAAAAAATCAGAATTGCTGATGCCAGTTTTTCACCTATTGTAGGAAAAAGAAATATTAAGATTTCATAAAAAATCTCTTTGAAATCTGTCTTACATTTTCCAAAACTTGCATGTAATCTCCTTTTTGTTAGCAAATTGTCTAAAGATTCTGATTATTCCATTTTTTTCTCTCATTCCAATTGTGTTTTTCAAGACCAGAACTCGGGGAAGATGATTGGAACTGCTAGAGAAATAAATGGGTTGTCTACTATGATGGAACTGATTCTGCGAATAAAACATCTCATGGATTATGTAGTGCAAGCTCAAGCTTTGACTATGATCAAGTTATGTAATGAAATAAAAGATTACGACATCCTAGCTTTCCATATCTCAAATTTTTATTTCCTAAAATATTTAAAAATATTATTTGTTCAAAACTTCATTATGAAGTATGTAATTTATCTAAAAGTCATTGTGTTTCGTTTTCAATAAAATCATATTATTTTTCAAACCATTTTATTTTGTGCATAGTGATGTTTGGGATCCATCCAAAGTTAACACGCTTTTTGGAAAAAAAATAGTTTGTAACATTTATTGATGATCACACACGAGTTTGTTCGGTGTATTTATTGGAAAAAAAATCTAAAGTTGAACAGCGATTTAAAGATTTTTTTCACATGATTGAAAATCAATTTCAAACAAAAAGTGACATCCTAAGAACAAATAATAAGACTGAATATTTCAACAAATATTTGAGAACATTTATTTTGGAAAAATGTATTCTACATCAATCTACTTGTCGTGACACGCCACTATAAAATGGTATTGCTGAAAGAAAAAATAGACATTTACTCGAAGTTAGCAGGACACTTATGTTTTCCATGAATGTTCCTAAATATTTTTGTGGTAATGCTCTTCTTACCTCATGTTATTTAATGAACAGAATGTCATCTCGAGTTTTAAAATTTAAAATATCTTTACAAGTCTTAAAAATTATTTTTCCACATCTAAGATAACAATTGATCTTCCTTTAAAAGTTTTTGGATGTGTTTACTATGTGCATGTCCCAAATATGTTTCACACAAAACTTGATCCCAAAGCTGAAAAATGTGTTTTTATTGGGCATGCCTCTAATAGAAGTATTATGGATAAAAAAACTCCTTGAAGAGTTGAAGATTCCTATACCTACACCTACTAAAGTTTACTGCAACAACAAGGCTGCAATCTCTATAGCTCATAATCTTGTTCTACATGACAGAACAAAACATGTAGAAATTAACAAATATTTCATCAATGAGAAGATAAATAGTGGGGTGATATGTATGTCCTACATACCCACTGCTAGCCAAACAACAAATATTCTAATAAAAGACTTTTCCAAAGTGCAACACGAGAATCTAGGTAGCAAGCTTGTCATGAGTGACATCTTCATGCCAGCTTGAGGAAGAGTGTTGAAAGATCTCAATGATGATTATATTTCATATTTGTTATAACTCTATATTTAGAGTGTTATAAATTATACGAGGGATCTTCAGAATTTCTATTTATTTTTTTCTTAATTAGAGAGATTAGCTGCTTCTTATATTTAATATTATTTCTTTTCTTGCCTACTGTATTCTGTTTTTATTGTTTTCCTTACCTGTAAGTCCTGTAATGGATATTTATACCCCTCTTTGCATCAATAAGAATTAAGCCCTCTAATATTTTACCACTGTTTTCAATATATATATATATAT